>BHEV01009478.1:0-18553 GCA_004319985.1 Emydocephalus ijimae | reverse complement strand
CTGAAACGTTGCTACAACTTTAAAAGCACCACTACTATGACGTGGGAAAATACCCGAACAAAGCTGAATACCATATATATACACACACACACACTTATATACATTTATTCATTCTTACATTACATCCTCCAACATCTTTTGTCTTATTTTCATCTCATTCTCTCATTTACCCTCTTAACTCTTTTCCATCTTAAGTCCTTCCTTTCTGTCCCCCACCAAAAACTTCCATTGTTGGAGCATTTACAACTTCTGGAGGCAAGTTGTTCCACTGATAACAGTCAGTAGAAATTCTAACTGTCAGAAAATTTCTCCTTAGTTCTAAGTTGCTTCTCTCCTGGGTTAGTTTCCACCCATTGCTTCTTGTCCTGCCCTCAGGTGCTTTGGAGAATAGCTTGACTTTCTCTTCTTTATGGCAACCCCTGGGATATTGGAAGACTGCTATCATGTCTCCCCTAGTCTTTCTTTTCATTAAACTAGCCATGCCCAGCTCCTGCAACCGTTCACTGTATGTTTGAGCCTCCAGTTCCCTAATCATCTTTGTTGCTCTTCTCTGCACTCTTTCTAGAGTCTCAATATCTTTTTTTATATCATGGAGACCAAAACTGGATGCAGTATTCCAAGTGTGGCCTTACCAAAGCATTATAAAGCAGGATTAACAATTCATGTGATCTTGATTCTATCCCTCTGTTTATGCAGCCTAGAAGTGTGTTGGTGTTTTGGCAGCTGCAGCACACGGCTGGCTCATATTTAAATGATTGACTCCAAGATTATATTCACAGCAGTAAACAAACAAAAAGAATATATATATTCCTAGTCCACTAAAATAGTTATCTTATCAAAGGAAAGGTTAGTCTCATCTGTCTTATTTGTACTTCTTAGCAATCATGGCATTGTCTTCAAGTTAATTACAGCTGGCCTGCTTTATTATCTATTCTTAGGCCTATGTCTTTCCAACAATTAATGTTAATTGTTAATAATTACTAGGATTATCTTTTTTTCCCCTTTCTTGAAAGGAAAATTATATATGCCCTTCCCTAGTCCTCTGGCACTTCCCTCATTCTCCAGGCCTGTCCCTGCTATTTGAGATTACCTCCAATCAAAGCAAACCATTTTAACATGAAGGCAGATTCCACAATATAGTATAAATGAATAGCAAAAGCTGAATACTTAGCTGATATATGTATTGGTCCCAAATTCTGAGTCAGGAACAGAGAATTCTGACACCCAGGACAATTTGACCTTCTGAGTTTGTATGCAGAAATTATTCTGCAAATTTAATCTGTGTTTATGGATCATGGAGGGTGACCTCAAGTTTGTATTGGTGCACATAAAAACCTTCCAGGTTTTGAGCTTATAGACAAGGCCACCCCCTCCCAAAGTGTTTGGAACTGATATTCTTCACACTGGATACAGGACTCCTTCATTGGCACATTCTTTGCTTGGCTTTGGCTCACCATTCAAATTTCAGTGAAAGTAGGAAATCAAAGATGGACAGGTGACAGTGAAATGCAGAGGAAGCAAGTGCCTCCTTCAGCACCAGGAACTCCAAAAGAAACAACAACTTGTTAAGGAACATTGACCGGGTTTGTTTTGAATCGCATGCTCCAGCATGAAAATTCATAAAGCTTCTGTACCAGGTGCAATCGTTACTCAGTAAATTAATCATACATAATTACCAACTTTGAATCTCATTCGCTTGGCTTTCAATTCCCACCAGCAGCTCCGCGAATCTCCTTTTCCTTCCCTGACCTTTCCTCCCTCCCTCCTTCCCGTCTCCCTCCCAAACTCCCATGCACACAGAGCCACAGATCTGCAACCATTGGAGAGGAGCCATCATTCCTGACTCATGGTTTAAGCACCTTTGGTATCTTGGTTTTCCCTTTACTAGCCCGAAAACCAAGGGGATGTTTGCACTTGCCAAGGAATGGGGCAACAGGTTCTCATTGGGCCATGTGACACATCTGATCCTGGAGAGAAAGAGGACACTGCTAAGAAAGAGATCCAGAAAAGGGAGAATGCAGGGCAATACATTTTGGGCACTGCGGGGGATGCTTTCTGTTGGTGTTTATGTAAGCCATGGATCTCTCCAAAAGCAAATATGCTACCCCAGAAATGGCCAAATCAGAATCAGAATTAGAATCAGAATGGAGCTAGAAGGGACTTTGGAGGACTTCTAGTCCAGCCCCCTGCCCAAGCAGGAGATCCTATACCATTTCAGACATTCTCTGTGGCTGAATTAAGAAGAGGCTGCTCTACTTAAAAATCTCCAGTGATGAAGCACCCACAGTGTCTTAAGGCAAGCTGTTCCACTGGTTAATTGTCCTCCCTGTTAGGAAGTTTAGTTCAAGATTGCTTTTCCCTAGGGGTGGTGTTATGTCTGGGCGGTGGGTCCCAAAGAGAGACGAGAGTCGAAGTAGTAACAACAGCTTAAGGAAACCAGATACTGAGACAAGACTCCCAGCCGAGGCAGCTTGGTTTTACCCAATCGTGGCAGCCGAATAAGAACCAATCAGAATGCTTAGTTTTGTCCAATCACGGCCTGGCTTTCCCGGACCAATAGGAATGCAGGCCTACAAGCCTGCTAGTATGGAACACCCCTCCCCTCTTGGTTCCGTCCAAGGAGCGGGATAACGTAATCACGCAAGTAGGCGGGTTTTCGTACCTGCCTACTGGACTTGCGCAGTTCACGATGTCTCTGTTCACTATCGGGTTCAGACGGGCTCTGCATTGCTCTCGAGCTGCAAGATGGAACTGCCTGGAAGGGTGAGCCAGTCCTCTGGCTGCGACTCCTGCCTGGTGATTCCGGGTTGGTTGAGTCGTTTGCTCTGCTCCTCCTGCCTGAGCTCTCTGGGTTGGTGGAGCTTGTCCGGCTGCTGCTTCCAGGTGAAGTGCCCGTCTGCAATGACTCCCTTCTGGCTGGTAAGTATTGTTGGTTTTGGTTTAATGTCTGTGGGGGGTGTTCTACTTGTACAGATGTTCGTTCATTTTCTGAACTTGAGGTCCCCCCCTCTGATTTCTTGCTTAGAGTCTATGAGGGGGAAAGCGGCCAGCCTGGATCTTAGCTGGTCAATATGACGTTTCCATGACCTCCCATCGGTGGTCTCGAGCCAGTAGGAGCGGGGGCCTGTGACTTGGGTGATTTTTGCAGGGATCCAAAGTGGGTCCCTTGTAAAGTTTTTGGCAAATACAGTGTCTCCTACCTTGAAGGCGCGGTGCTTGCTGCTGGAACCAAGGGTTTTTTCCGGAGTGTAAGCAGGGTGCAGGCGGTCTAGAGGTGACCTGAGTCTTCTGCCCATTAATAGCTCTGCTGGGCTCTTAGTGGTGGTGGTATTTGGTGTGATATGTTGTAGAAGAAGCATCCTGATGATCTTCTCATGGATGTTGCCATGTTCCATTTTGTGCAGAGTTTTTTTTGGAAATTGAACCATGCGTTCAACTCTACCATTCGCCACCGGGTGGGCTGGCGGTGTCAATGTGTGTCGGATGCCACGGTCTGCCAAGTATTGTTCAAAAGCCAAGGCGGTAAATTGTGGCCCATTGTCAGAAACAATGACATCTGGCAGACCATGCGTTGTGAAAAGTTTCTTTAATTTCTTGATGACAGCTTCCGTGGTGGTTGTCTTCATTGTGCTCACCTTGAGCCAATTTGAATAAGCGTCAACAGTGATTAAGAAGGTGTGCCCCTTGGTTGGCCCTGCGAAGTCAATATGGATGCACGACCAAGGGCCTCTGGGTGTTTCCCATTCTAATGGTGGGGCCTTAGGGGGAGCCAAGCGAGTCTCTTGGCATCTGTTACAAGTGGCGACCCAGGTTTCAATTTGCTTGTCCATGCCTGGCCACCAAGCGTAGCTCCTGGCCAGGGCTTTTATGCGCACAATACCAGGGTGCCCGTCATGCAGCAAGTCTAAAACTTTTTTCTGTAGTGTCTCTGGTATTACTACCTGGTCTCCCCACAACACGCAACCTCTTTGCGAAAAGAGTTCAGTTTGTCGGTTTTTAAACGGTTTAAAAAGTTCGTTTGGCTCGGTTTCTGGCCATCCCCTCTCCACCCAGCTGAGAACTCATGCCAAGCGTCTGTCCTTCCTAGTTTCGTGGGCGATGTCTTGCATGGTTACTGGTGGCATGGGGATCGTTTCAATTTGCAAGACTGGTAATGTGGGTGCTGGGTCTTCTTGCAGGTCTGGCAAGGGGGAGCGGCTTAAGGCGTCGGCGTGCGAGATTGTCTTGCCAGGGTGATGTATCAATTTGTAATTATAAGCAGCAAGAAATTCAGACCATCTTGTCATTCTAGGTGACAAGATGTGTGGGGTGGGCTTGTCACCCACCATTATGCCAAGTAGGGGCTTATGGTCTGTAATAATGGAAAATATCCTACCATAAATGTATTCGTGGAATCTCTTTACTGCTGAAACGATGGCGAGGGCTTCTTTGTCCAGCTGGCTATAGTTCCTCTCTGGCTTGGACAAAGTTCTGGAAAAGAATGCAATGGGAGCTTCTGTTCCATTTGGTAAAATGTGGCTCAGGATGGTGCCAACCCCGAAAGGCGATGCGCCGCAAGTAACAGTCAGAGGTAGCGTTTCATTGTATTGCATGAGGACTGCATCTGAAGTCAAAAGGTTTTTTATCTGGTGAAAAACGTGCTCTTCTCGCCATCCCCATATCCAGGAAGCCTTTTTATCAAGGAGGCTATGCAGAGGTTCTGCGACAGTTGCTTTCTGGGGTAGAAAAATGTTGTAGAAATTAATGAATCCGAGGAAGGCTTGGAGGTCCGTTTTGTTCTTTGGTCTGGGGGCATTTTTGATGGCTTTCAATTTTTTATCTGTGGGGTGAATTCCTTGTTTGTCAAGGAGGTAGCCAAGAAATCCAACCCTTTCAGTGCATAATTGGCACTATTCCTTTTTCACCTTGAGGCCAGCGTCTTTGAATTTCTGTAGGACCGCCCTCAGTCGCTTTTCCAATTGTTTTTTGGTAGGGGCTGCTACCAGAATGTCATTGAAATAGGGCACGACTCCTTTAATGCCCTGCAGCAATCTCTCCATTAGACTTTGAAAATGCCCGGTGCGATGCTGACCCCAAACTGGAGCCGGTTACATTTGAACGCCCCTCTATGTGTCACTATTGTTTGGGCTTCGGCGGTTTCAGCATTGACTGGCAGTTGTTGATAAGCTTGAGCCAGGTTGAGCTTTGCAAAGATCTTGCCACCCCCAAGTGAGTGCAGGAGATGTTGGACTACTGGCACCGGGTAGGCGCTTTGCTGCAATGAGTGGTTGAGGGTGGCCTTGTAGTCACCACAAATTCTCAGGGAGCCATCAGGTTTGATGGGGGTGACAATTCGGGTCTCCCAACGGGCATGATCGATGGGTTCTAACATGCCTTGTGCTATTAGTGTGTCTAATTGTTCGTCTATTTTAGGCTTGAGTGCAAAAGGCACTCGGCGTGGCTTGAGATGGATGAGAGCGATGTCAGGGCTGAGATTAAAGGAGATAGGGGACCCCTTGTACTTGCCTAGATGTTCACTGAAGAATTCTTGGAAGTCCTGGATGAGCATTGCTTCCCAGTTTTCATCTTCTGGGGACATAATGACATCAGCTGTCATTATGGCGGTCCCGGTTTATGGTGGGGGTGCCATCTCTTCTTCTTGGGCTGTTTCCCTGTTGTCGGGGGCTGGAATTTCATTTGTTACAGCATACTTTGGCAATATGCCCTCGCTTTTCGCAAAAACGGCAAACAGCGTCCAGGAACTTGCATTCGGAACGCGGGTAATTTCCTCCACAGCCGGCATATTGGTAACTCGACTTACGACCGTGCCGGTCTCGTCGCTCACGTTCTGACTGAAGTCTGTGAATTTCTTCCTCTTCGCTGTCAGAAGGGGATTCGATGTCACGGTGGTGGGTGGATGCTGCATGTTTGTCTGCTGCGGTTGCTGTCTCGCTGGTGGGTTGGCGGTCATTTCCATTTGAATGCTGCATTCGCGCCGCTGACTTACGGGTGGCCTCAGCTGCGGTGGCTTCGGCTATGGTGTTGGTGAGGGAGATGTCCCCTTTAGCCATCAGTCTGCTTTGGAGAGTTGGGTCTTTCAGGCCGAGGACGACTTGGTCACGCATGGCCTCGTCTAGATTGGCGAATCCGCACAAGCCTCCTAGGTCCTTCAGGTCGGCTACGAACTCTCCAACGCTCTCGCCCTTGCACTGATCCCTCTGGTAAAAATCATGCCGACGGATGAGAATCGGCACCACCGGAGTGTAGTGGTTCTGGAGGATGGGAGCTAGGGTATCCCAATCCATGGTCTTGACGTCTGTTGGCTTCGTGAGTGCCTTGGCCATTTTAAAAATGGCGGGTCCGCAGTGTGTTAGAAAAACCACTCGCTTCTTGCTGCCGGTGGTGTCCTTCAGGTTGTTTGATTCCAAGAACATTTGGAAACAATCAATGTAGGATTCCCAGTCCTCGCTGGCTGGATTGAATGGTGCGGGTGGCACGGCGCTGCTGGCCATCTTGCAGGTTGTCTATGCGCTATCTGCCATGTGCTAGGCAGCTCTGTTGTCTCAGTATCCTATCCTTGTCGCCAGTGTTATGTCTGGGTGGTGGGTCCCAAAGAGAGATGAGACTCGAAGTAGTGACAACAGCTCTTTATTAGGAAACCAGATACTGAGACAAGACTCCCAGCTGAGGCAGCTCCTTTTATAGAGCTGGCTGCGGCTAGGCAGCCTATGACATGTATTTGAGCTTGCCGCGCTTGGTTTTACCCAATCGCGGCAGCCGAATAAGAACCAATCAGAACGCTTAGTTTTGTCCAATCACGGCCCGGCTTTTCCGGACCAAGAGGAATGCAGGCCTACAAGCCTGCTAGTATGGAACAGGTGGCATTCAATTTTTTTAACAACTGGTTCTGTAGGCATGGCTTAGGTGGTGGACGTGGCTTGGTGGTCATGTGACTGGCTGGGAGTGGCCAACTCAATTTCACTCACATCGAGACACACATCTCCTCGCCTGGCCTCTCATGACTGTGGGGATGCTGCAACAGTCGTAAGTGGGAAAAATGGTCATAACTCACTTTTTTCAGTGCCATTGTAACTTTGAATGGTCACTCTGTACAAGCAAAGTACCAGCAAAGGAGGGGAAAAATACTCCAGAGAGGTTCCTGAGACAGGAAGTCTAGTCCTGCCAAGAATGGAATAAGGGTTAACGGAGAGGCAGTTTCTGTAAGCAACACCAGAATGTTTCCTTCTTGCCTTCCTTACAGGATTAGGCCAGTAATTTCTTCTAACAACCGGTTCTCCAAACTGCTTAGAATGTTAACAACCGGTTCTAGCAAATAGGTGCGAACTGGTAGAATCCCACCCCTGCTTCTCCCCTTGATTACTTTCCATTCTTGGTTTCTTGTCCTGCCTTCTGGTGCTTTGAAGAATAATTTGATTACCTCTTCTTTGTGGCAGCCCCTCAAATACTGGAAGACTGCTGTCATGTCACCCCTAATTTTTCTTGTCTCTAGACTAGCCATACCCAGTTCCTGCAACCATTTTTCATGTGTTTTTATCTCAAGGTCCTTAAACATCTTAGTTTCTCTTCTTTGCACTTTTTCCAAAGTCTCAACATCTTTTTTGTACTTTGATGACCAAAGCTGGATGCAGGACTCCAGGTGTGGCCTTACCAAGGTTTTATAAAATTTTATACTAATACTTCATGTGATTTTGATTCTGTGCTTCTTGATTATACAATCAAGGATCATATTAGCTTTTTTGGCTGCTGCTGCACACGGCTGGCTCATGTTTAAGTGATCGTCCAGTAGGATTCCAAGGTCTGTCTCACAGTTATTATTTTGGAGCCAGGTTTCACTTAATCTGCAATTGTACCTTTAGTTTTTTCCTGCCTAAATATAAAACTGCTTTTCTCCACATTAAATTACATTTTGTTGGATAGGGCCCATTGTTCAAGTCTGTCAAGATCTTTTGGGATCCCGAGCCAAAGGAGAGAACAGTGAGAGGAAGCTGGTGCTATACACTACCTAAGGGTTTTACCCAAAAACTGCACCAGATGATCCTCCCACCTTCATCCCAATGAAAATTCCTAGAAGACATTCACTCATATATTAAGTGTTTATGCAGGTAGTCCTTGACTTACAACCATTCAGTGACTGTTTGAAGTTACACTGAAAAAAGAGACTGATGACCATTTTTCACATTTATGACCATTGCAGCATCTCCATGGTTGCATGGTTTACATCCGGATGCTTGACAACTGGTTCCTATTTATGACGGTCTCAATGTCCCAGGGTCACGAGATCCCCTTTTTGTGACCTTCTGACAAGCAAGGTCAACGGGGAAGACAGATTCGATTAACAACCATGTTACTAATTTAAGAATTGCAGTGATTCACTTAACAAATGTGGTGAGAAAAGTCGTAAAATGGGGCAAAATTCACCTAACAAATTTCCCACTTAGCCACATAAATTCTGGACTCAATTGTGGATGGAAGTCCAGGAGTACCTGTATATTAAGTGCTTGCTGCCTAGGGGATTCTGGGAGTCGGCGTTCACACATCTTAAAGTTGCCAAGGTTAAGAAGCACTGATCCAGTGAATCAGGATGGCTGGGTCCATAAAGTGGACGTTTTAAACCTCACCTCCCAGAGACCAACTGGATCTTACCTATCTTAGCTCCAAGATCTCACTGCCACCACCTGTCTTCTGGGCTGGGCACCTTCCCTGGCACCAGGGTGGGATTCAGCCAGTTCAGACCGGTTTGGGCGAACCAGATGTTAAATTGACATCTGGTTCACTGAACTGGTAGTTGAACTGATTGGCTGGCCCCACCCACCTCTCCCCTCCCAGGAGTCTCCATGTGGCCTGTTTTGGATGCAGGTACATTCAGGGTCCACACAGAGACTTTGGGAGGGTGAAAAATGGCTGTCCCGGAAGTTCTGGAAGCCTGTTTCCTGCTTCTGGAGGCCTCCGGAGCCCGGGGGAGGCTGTTTTCACCCTCCCAGAGGCTTGAGGAAAGCCTCCCGACTCTGGGGGAGGTGAACAAAACGGCCCTCCAGGAAGTTCTGGTAAGCCACGCCCACCATGGCCACGCCCGCTCAGCAACCAGGTAGTGAACCAGTTGTTGGGACTTTTGAATCCCCCTCCTGCCTGGCACCCTTCCTCCCAATGCTGGCACATGAGCTCTCCATTCTGCTAACTTTCTGGAGAATAAAAGACAAAATGTGGGGAAGGAAGCCTCTTGATTTTCTAATCTAACATAAAGGTACCTGGTTAGCTCTCCCCTTGGAGATATACATCAATTTTGCAAAGGATAATTAAAAACAAACCTTGTTTTGAAACAAGAACCTCAAGAGGTTTGACATGGGAAGCCTGACTTACAAAAATACCAGCCATGCTTTGGATAACCACAATCCTTAGCTGTTTGGGGAGAGATACAGTTTTCAGATTCTATAGAAAAGGAAATTAAGTTCAATATTGGAGCCCACTTGTGCAGAGAAATAGAATAAAGCTTCTGGGATGGGAATCTTTGTTTCAGCTAACATTTATTGCAAACAAATGTTTATTATGCAGCCCCATAAATGAAATGCTTATTATTTTCTTTCTTCTTTCTGGACACGGCCCTGAGTCAGTGCCTCTTATCATGTACCCTAATAACAGTAATTCATAAAGCCATGTATATCAGTTAGCATAAGATAATGGCAGACAGATTGCCATGGTTTGTTATTTACATGCAGAATAGTTTGTCTTGATCTCTGGGGGATACAGTTCTCTTTTATGTGTTTACTAGCTCAATACCCAGGCTTTGCTATGAAACTATGTGGTCAGGCTTAATTATTGGGGAGGAAAATAAGGGGCAAAATTCTGCCTCTGCCTACCAGAATCCATTGGTATTCATCTGGCTAGCATCCTGTCAGTGTGTGAGAGAGTTGAGGGCTGTTTGGAAACTGAAACAGTATTTGTTGTGTGAGCAAGAAGGAGACAGCAAGGAACCTGGGCGTGGCTTAGCTCAACTGTTCTGTACTAAAGCTGCTTGGTGCTGTGAAACTGAAACTGAAACTCCTCTCCTCTGCTTGTGTTTTCAATTTGGAACAGATTTCTTTTCAGGTGGGGAGGGGGAGTAGAACTCCTTAGCATCAGTGTGTTAATAATAATAATATAGGAAATACTAATGCTCTGATGGTCATTTCGAAAAATCCTTTCTTAGTGTGCACCTAGAAGCCAAGAGAAACATATGTGCCAGATTTCAAGTTTGTAGGCTTTACAAAGAGTCTACATTGTGATGATGCATGAGTGGTATTTTGCTTTCATATATATAGATTTTTTAAATCTGGTATGCAGGTCAGATAGGTTCTCCTAGGAGGCTCACAGCTCCTAAATTCCTGGAGCTTCACTAGATGATCTTGAGACACTGGTTGGCATTTTAAGGCTGCCTCCAAGATTTGCTCCTGCAAAGTGAGAAGTCACTTTCAAAAGAATGGAATTAAAAAAAAAACATATTATCAGAGGAAACAGAACAGGGGGTAGCACATTTTCCTTTCAGGAATGTGCAAAGCTGTACTTACTGTTATCACGAAGCCCACTCAGATTCTGACAGATCTTTGCAGGCAGACTATGTAGCCAATTGGTGCAATATCTTGGATTCCTTGATCCTCAGGTATGAACTATTTACTCAAACAAAGATACTATAGTCTGCTCTTCTCATGAGTCACACACATGCCTGTAATCCTTAAATTGAGATAATTGCAAGAAATTACGGTTCCTTCCCCCCCTGCAAAAAAAATATCCATCAACAGGGATGGCATTCAGACTTCACCAAAGATTGTTGGTTGTCAGTGATTGTAAACCACAACCCAAAACAAACAATGAGTGGGGAATTCTGGGCTTGGTGCTCAGATTTCAGCTGCTGTATTGAGCAGCATTTCCTGAAGGGCCTCCAACAAGCAAGCAGGAGAACATGCTCAGGCTTAGAGCTCCAGTGAGTGCTAAGGCCTTTGGAGTAAGGAAGCCATGAAAGCAGCCTGTGTGGCAGAGTAGCCATTGGCACTGGCCTGGCAAGCTGGTTTTTATATATCTATAAAGCCTTAGTAAGACCACATCTAGAGTACTGCATCCAGTTTTGGCCACCACACTATAAAAAAAGATGTTGAGACTTTAGAAAGAGTGCAGAGAAGAGCAACCAGGATGATTAGGGGACTGGAGACTAAAACATACGATGAATGGTTGCAGGAACTGGGCCTGGCTAGTCTAGGGAGGAGAAGGACCAGGGGGGGACATGCAGTCTTCCAATATTTGAGGGGCTGCCACAGGGAGGAAGAAGGGGTCAAGCTGTTTTCCAAGGCACCTAAAGGTCAGAAAGGGAATCATGGATGGAAACTGAACAAGCAGAGATTCAACCTGGAAATAAGGAGAAACTTTCTGACAGTGAGGGCAATCAATCGATGGAACAGAAGTTGCCATCAGAAGTTGTGGGAGCTTCATCACTGGAGGCTTTCAAGAAGAGACTGGACTGCTATCTGTCAGAAATGGTGTAGGGTCTCCTGCTTGGGCAGAGGATTGGACTAAATGACCTATAAGATCCCTTCCAATTCTGTTAATCTGTAACTAATATTCTTCTCATTAGGATCAAGTTATCAGGAAAGCTTCTTAGATGAATCACTGGGAATGCAGAACCAACTTAGATGAAACACTTAAAATGCACAAAAGCAATTGCTTACAAATCCCATGCTGTGGGATTGATACCCTACCCCTTTTCAATGGGCATGGCATGCCTAATCCATTTTAAACAGCTAAATGGGTACAGCTTCCCTTCTAACTTTTTTGACCCTCCTCCTTCTGCAAAGGATTTTGGTTGGTTCACTGATAAAAATTATCTTTCATTGGGAATCTCTTGGTGAATACGTGCGCAGGGGAGGTTTTAAGTGATCTGTCCTTCTCACTTGTAGCCTTCTTTTATGTACACTGAGAGCATTTCTACCAAGACAAATTTCTTGTGTATCCAATCACACTTGGCCAATAACTTGGCGCCATCAGACGAAATGATCATCAAAAAAATCTCAAAGAGTGCAGAAATGGACAAATTAACCTTGGCACTAAAAAACAAAGATACCTCAATATATTACGATAGCTGGAACTGTTGGTACAATTGGATTGGCCGAAGATAGACTTTATACTATAAGGCAAAAGAGGACAGGATAAACCAATAGCAGTGATATATAGATATATGTAAAGAATAGGTGTGTGTATAAGGCATAAATTAAGGGCTATGAAAAAAAAAGAGAGATCTTACAAACTGTGGAAAATGAGAATGTTTTTAATTGCTTTCTACTCTTTCTATATTCTTTTCGTTCTTTTTGCTTTTTTTTTCTTTTTCTTTCTCTTTCTTTCCTTTCATTTGTGTATGTGTTGCTGGTTTGTTTTAATTGTAAAATTAATAAAATTTATTTATTTAAAAAAAAAAAGAATTTTATTCTGTTCTGTTCTGTTCTGTTCTGTTCTGTTCTATTCTATTCTATTCTATTCTATTCTATTCTATTCTATTCTATTCTATTCTATTCTATTCTATGGTTTTTGAGCAGATCAAATGAGGCAGTCAATAAACCTTCTATTAAGTTTAGGCAGAAGTTTGTCCTCCGAGCTTGCTGCTTGGCTCCTGGACGTTTCGTTACCAAACCAGGTAGCATCTCCAGTAGGGTTTGGTATGTTGTTAAACTGCTTGGCAACGAGTGAGTGCAGTCCAGGAAAATGTTCCAGGTAAAAACCATGCAGTCCATCTTAAAAACGTTTTCTTCCAGTAAGTCCTGTAGCTGCTGGCCCCCGTTGCTCGGTCAACAGTCCTGAATCCTGTAGCCAGGGATGGAAGTCAAAAATCCCAACAACCAGGGGTGGGATTCAAATTTTTAACAACTGGTTTTGTGGGCGTGGCTTAGGTAGTGGGCGTAGCTTAGGTGGTGGGCATGGCTTGGTGGTCATGTGACTGGGTGAACATGACTTGGTGGTCATGTTATTGGCTGGGAGTGGCCAACTCATCTCCTCTCCTGGCCTCTCATGACTGTGGGGATGCTGCAACAGTCGTAAGTGGGAAAAATGGTCATAACTCACTTTTTTCAGTGCCATTGTAACTTTGAATGGTTACTTCACACAAGCAAAGTACCAGCAAAGGAGGGGAAAAAAACTCCAGAGAGGTTCCTGAGACAGGAAGTCTAGTCCTGCCAAGAATGTAATAAGGGTTAACGGAAAGGCAGTTTCTGTAAGCAACACCAGAATGTTTCCTTCCTGCCTTCCTTACAGGATTAGGCCAGTAATTTCTTCTAACAACTGGTTCTCCGAACTGCTTAGAATGTTAACAACCGGTTCTAGCGAATAGGTGCGAACCGGTAGAATCCCACCCCTGCCAACAACCAGTTCTCTGGTTGCTGGGTGGGCATGGCCATGGTGGGCGTGGCCTACTGGCACTTCCGGGAGGGCCATTTTTCACCTTCCCCAGTGTCCGGAGGCTTCCCTTGGCCCTCTGGGATAGTGAAAACTTCCTCCCTGGGCTCCAGAGTCCCTCTGGAATCCAGAAACAGGCCTATTTCCAGACTTCTGGAACTTCCAGGAGGGGCATTTTTTGCTCTGCCAGATCCTCTGCATGGACCCTGCACTTACCTGCATCCAAAATGGGCTGTGTGGAGACTCCTGGGAAGGGTGGGGTGGGCAGGGCCAGCCGGTCGGTCCAACTACCGCTTCAACAAACCAGATATAAATTTAACATCCGCTTTGCCCGAACTGGCCTGAACCGGCTGAATCCCACCCCCGGTGCCTGTAGCCCCTATGTCATCAGATGTCCAACATCCAGCCTAGTCCTTACAGATACAGATACAGATTAACCAAGTTGGAAGGGACCTTGTAGGTCATCTCGTCCAACCCGCCCAGCCACCCAAATAGACCTACAGATAGCTATTTTTCACAGATGGCTCTCCAGTCTCCTTGTTGACCTAGAGAACAATAGATGCGATATGGGTTTGTGTAGTTTACACCTCACCATTTAGTTTATGGAAAGACACTCCTTCATCTAGTCCCTTTGATGAATTCTGTCCCCTATGCTTGAATCTCTGGCATAGCTCTCATCTTCCTCAGAGCATACAAGCCCCACAACCTTGTCAAGGTAGGGCCTCATTGGGGGGATTGCTATTATTGCTACTTTCTTTTTTCCAATTCCATCCATGGAGATATTACATCAGCTGTTTAATTCTTCTGACATGGACTCTGTGAATCTTTTCATGGAGGAAAATACAGAAAATTCCCTAAATTTTCCTCAATTTTAGGGGAAAATCCTCCTGACTTAGAAATGGATTGATCAAGGTAGTCTTCTCCATAGTGGAACAACTTTTGTCTGGTTACAATTCCCAGCTTTAAAAACAAAGAAATCAACATTTTTGAGGGCTCCAATCCAGATTGAATGGAAAGCTAAATACTGTTAAAGCTAAGCCCTGATCTGCATTATCTTCTTTACTCCAACACTGTCATACTTTCCAGAAATAAAAAAGACATTAGTAAATATGTTTACAATCATCATCTAATAGCAATAGCACTTAGACTTATATAAAGCACGCCACAGTGCTTTACAGCCCTCTCTAAGCAGTTTGCAGAGTCAATATAATGAAACCCTAACCCTAACCCCTAATAATCTGGGTCCTCATTTTACTGACCTCAGAAGGATAAAAGACCGAGTCAACCTTGAGCTGATGAGAATCAAACTGCTGGCAGCTGGCAGTTTGCAGAAGTAACCTGCAATACTACATTTTAACCACTGTGCCACCACGGCTCATGATTTAATTGAATTGTATAAAGGCAGGGAAGGACTGTATTTAAGACATTTCTTCAAAAGCCTGAAGCTCTTCCCTTCTTTGTTAAATTGACCTTACATTTAAGGCAACTTTTATTAACTTCTATCATTCAGATGTGGATTTTGTTCTGTGGTAAAAAAGGACGCCCCCCCCCTCCATTTGACAAGCCAGAAATTATTACCTTTTCAGAGTGATATTAGATTTTTTTCTCCAAAGAATTCATTCTTGTTTATACATGAAAGTCCATAAATTTTTCTGTTTGCCAAACCCTGGCATTATGCCCGCCTCTCTTTTTCATGGCCCAGGCACTCTCTCAACCTTAGTAATCCTTGTTTCTGCCTCAAAACGGACATCCTTTCCATGCAAAGAATATTTGTCTAAAGCTGGGTCAAAGAGGCAAAAAAAGAAAGAAAAAGAAAGAAAGAAAAAGAAAGAAAGAAAGAAAGAAAGAAAGAAAGAAAGAAAGAAAGAAAGAAAGAAGGAAGGAAAGAAAGAAAGAAAGAAAGAAAGAAAGAAAGAAAGAAAGAAAGAAAGAAAGAGAAAGTCAACTGACCACACAGAATTTCAAGATAATTCCCCAGCCTATTTGTCTTTACATACCACAGCCTATACTTACCAAGACTGAGTTCAAGAAGCAGATCATTGAGCAAGGTCATCGGAAACCAAAAATCCACAAAGGGCAAAAGGCTCCTTCCCTTCCACCCATTATTTTGCTCTTTCTGTGGCAAAGGCATCCATTGGCTTTGGGAGGAATTTCAGGAAAAAATACAGTTGTTGCATTTTGAATTCTCTAAGGGCAGTTTAGCTAGATGTGTTTTTTAGGAAACTGCATGGAGGATTCTTACAAATATATTATTATTCACACACGATATTTATTCCTTGCCAACCAGTTAACCAGCCCTACAAAATGCTGCATTGATGCTCAATGGGCTAATATGCAGCCCCAAAGATGATGCCTGTTTATTTCTTTGTTTTATCACTTAGTTTCTGTACTTTTAGTGTTTCTGAGCAAATAGAAGTTTCGTAAGTATTCAAAAATGCTTTCTGTATCAGAGCCACAGTAAATAATTTTTCAGCTCAATGGAATAAATATTTTTCAGCTCAATGGAATAAAAAGTCTTGCACTAGGTTGTTGACAATCATTTCAAGAATCAGAGCCTGGCTTCGCTGCTTCATTGCTTTTCATTTATTTAATGATGAGTTTCCTATACTATTGTTCTTCTCTTTAAATTGAAGTCTTCATTGGCCACTCTCTGTGGGCCTGTATGAACAAAAGCATCCATTAATAGTCACAGACATGCCAAATGGACATCATGATGTCTGTTGTAGTTCTCCGGCAGCCTGTGCAGACGGCAACAGAATCAGGCAGTGGGGAGGAACATAGGCCAGTCCTGGAATCTGGGGAGGATTTGGATGAGGGTCCTGTCAAGTATTGAGCATGGGTCGGAAGAATTGGAGACAGCCCCTGAACGGTGAACTTCAGCTCTTTATTTACATAGTGACTTTGCAATTTAACAACAGTGAACCAGCCTTATATAGGCAACCTTTTTAAATGTTAACCAATAGCGAGCTAGGAACGCTATCTCTTTCAACCAATAACAACACTTCGTTAAGGGCCAATTGGATCCCTTGAAACTAGCCAATCTGGTTTGGCTGCTTGATAGCCAATCAGAAGTGCAGGGCCAGAACCCTGCACTTTACCTCAAGCTCACATTTTATTGTATACACAACAGGTCCTGTGTCCAATGCAGAGATGGGGCCAGGGCCACTGGGTGCTGACTCTGGAGCCTCCAGAGTCTGGCAGCAGCATGGCAGAGGAATCAGGGGAGCCTGTTCCCAGTGCGTGTATGCACAGAGCTGCTAGAAGGCAAGAGCTGCTGAAACAAAAGGGGTGACTTAAGAGTAATGCTGGGGGTGTGATTGCCCCTCCCTTAAGGCATAAAGGAAGTGCACAGGTGACAAAACCTTTGCAGGAAGCAAAGTTGTTCATTCTGTCCGGATTAAACCTTGAAGCTTTGTGTGGAATTTATACATCAGTTGGCTTTTTACTGTTACTGTTGGCAGCCATTCAAAGGAGAGAAAGGTGGATGCTTATCTCAAGGGACTGTTTGGGATTCATTACGGGCTGGGAATGAACGTAATTTCCAGCATTGAAATAAAACAAGAGTTGTTTGGACGAAGTGTGTGCTTAATTACAGTCTCAGGAAGCCTTGGTCAGAACAACATCACAGGACAAGCTCCAGCCCTTTGTACGGGCACCACAATTTCATCGCACCCAAGTGCGGTAGGAAAGGGATGAGTTTATGTTGCGAAGTCACAGGGCACAATTTCTCACCTGTCAGTTCTTGCCTTCCTCCTTCTTGAAATTAAGGGTGTCTTATGTGGCACTGTCTTCAACCACAAAATGGATTTGTTTGGAACGTTGCTGCCAAGCTGCAAATGGGGCCAACTGATAAAAATTGTATTGCACACATTCTTAAGCAAGTACAAGAGCTATCAGACTATAACAGGTTGCAAATCATAGTACTGCTGGCCAGTAAAGTTCTTGGAACCTGAATTGACCCATCCAAGGGAGTTGAGGGCCTTCTCTGAATAAATTTCCATTCTTACAACGTTTGATGATTCAGGAGAAAGACACCTCCGGTTATCCCACGGTTGATTTCCACAGCTGAATCTTCCATCGGAGGAGGTTCTACCTGCTTATTTGCTGTCTTCCCATCCTCAGAGCAAGATCTTCACATGTGCTACAAATATCCAAATGGGCTTTAAATTAATGATTTTTCCTCTCTTTCTGCTGGCTTTATTGTGTGTTGGAAAATTACAGCATAGAACAGAATAGAATAACAGAGTTAGAAGAGACCTTGGAGGTCTTCTAGTCCAACCCCCTGCTTAGGCAGGAAACCATTTCAGACAAATGTTTATCCAATCTTGACTTAAAAACTTCCAATGTTGGAGCATTCACAACTCTTGGAGGCAAGTTGTTCCACTGGTTAATTGTCCTCCCTGTTGGGAAGTTTCTCCTTAATTCCAGGTTGCTTCTATCCTTGATTAATTTC
Source organism: Emydocephalus ijimae (assembly GCA_004319985.1). Taxonomy (NCBI): domain Eukaryota; kingdom Metazoa; phylum Chordata; class Lepidosauria; order Squamata; family Elapidae; genus Emydocephalus; species Emydocephalus ijimae. The sequence continues at coordinate 693 of BHEV01009478.1, read as the reverse complement.
CATCCATTGCTTCTTGTTCTGCCTTCTTTGGTGCTTTGGAGAATAGATTGACTCCCTGTGTGACTTTATTCAATGGGTATTTCCCTTCAAATTCACATTCTCAGTTGTACATGAACTGCGTGCAAGATTCAAACAAGCAGCTCCTCCCATTGCTTCCCTGGATTTATTTCAGATAGCAACTCTATTGAGACAGATGACCATAAATGATACAATATAAATAAAAACATTCAAAGCTCTCCCCATTCATTTCTGAGTACCAGTATATTCTGAGCATCATTCTGCTCATTGTTGACCTTTGTTTCTATTTTTGTTCTGCCAAAAGGAACACGACAAGAAAGACATCAACCCAACTAATTGTGGTTGAAACTGTTAGCTTATGAATATATTTTAAAGAAATTATGTTGTTTTTGACAACACAAAATCACCGCCTTTTAAAATAAATATCTCCCAAACAATTCAACTGGTAGTTTGCACAAAAGATTCTCCTTGTTAAACATGCTTGCGAACTGAACTGACTCATTGTCTAGTTTTACACAGCCTACAGAATCATCTACAAACCAAGCAAGCTGGGTCTACATACCTAGTAAACTTTTTTTTTTTTTTTAATAAAAATTTTATTGATTTTAACAACAAAAACACACAAAACATAAAACATAACATAAAAAAAAAACCTCCTTCTTCATAAATTTACAG
>BHEV01009476.1:0-11614 GCA_004319985.1 Emydocephalus ijimae | reverse complement strand
AGGATATATGTTTGGATTGACAATATGAGTTGTTATGTAACATAATTGTAATTGAGACTACAAAATGAATGCACAAAACTGCTGGATGTACATATGAGAGTTGATGTTTTAATGTTTTGTTTGTCTTGTTTGTTTGTAGAAAATCAATAAAATTCTTGTATAGTTTCTTTCCATGCAGAAATAAAATGTGAATTTGAAAAAAAAAAGAATGGATCCAGCTGAATTATATTTTGACACTGTCACTGGATGCCCTCCATTGAATGTGATGGTTAAATTAGGAGATATAAAATGTATTATACAGCCCACTTCTGTTCTAAAATAATTACAAAACATTACTAATACAGCAGAAAAGTACAAAGATGAATAATGGGGATTTGGGTACGCAGAATACTGAATGCATCTCACAGGTTACAGAGCTCATTTCTATCTTACACTGCTAGTTTTCCAATTTGCATTGACAGTCAGAACAGAGAAAGTTTATAGAGGAGGCAAGTTGAGCTAGCCTTTTCACACATGCAAAATGTACATCCTTGCTGGCAATATTTGACAGGCCCTTCAAACTGATGTGACATTGTTCAGAAAGAATGTTGGGGAACATGTGTTATCAGTGCTGTTAGGCCCACACAAAAACTAGTGTTTGTCATCTGAATTTATAATCCAGTCTTTTTTAAGTGGCAATAATATTTCAGCAACTTCATATCATCTTAAGCCATCGAATCAAAGTGAGTTGAACAACTTAAGACAAAACATTACTATCAAGATAGTCAAAAACGAGAAGTTGGCATTAGTGCCTAAGAGAGAAAAGTCAGCAATATCATGTTATTGACTAGGTACAAATAGTCTGCAGGGTGTAAGCTTTTTACTTCAGTAAAGAGCAATACCATACACTCCCCAGATCAGTGTTGTAAGCCCTTGAGAATCAATAATGACTAGCCAGCATGTACTTACATGTTTGGACCTATTAAAGCCCAAATATCTTCCCATCTCTAGCCAATGCCAGCAATATTCAGTAACCGGCAATTTGGAAGTTATGTGAAGATTTGGATTAAGACATAAGAGTTTATTTGTCATTACACTCGCAAGCGGGTGCAATGAAATGAGGTGCTCTTCCACAAGTAAAACTGGACAAACACCACTAAAAGAAAAATAAATAAATAAATAAATAAAAACTAAACACAACCGACCATACAATAATCTCTATGCAATTTAAAAATGTAAAACCCCACTACTCTCAGCCATTCACTTCCACATAAATCTTATGACCCTGCATTCAAACTCAAAACTGCACTTGGATAGAAACTGTTCTTAAATCTGGTCATCCTTGTTCTTAATACCCTAAATCTCCTTCTCGATGGTAATAGTTCAAAGAGCTGATGTCCCGGATGAGAGGAGTCATTCAATATATTAAGTATCTTCCTCCTACATCTATTCCTATACAGTTCTTCCAAAGAGGGAAGTGAGCAGCCAATGATGTTTTGGGCCATTTTAATCACCCTCTGAATTGTCTTTTTCTCTGCCACTATGCAGCTCAAGAACCATACACAGAGACAGTAGGATAATATACTCTCAATTGAACTCCAATAGAAAGTAGTCAATAGACTCTCAGCCAGTTGTTGTTTCCAAAGAATCCTTAGTAAATACAACCGTTGTTGTGCCTTCTTAATTAAAGCAGCGGTGTTTGCACTCTGGGTCAGGTTATTTGTAATGATGGTCCCGAGAAACTTACATTCAACCACCTGTTCCACACGAACTCCCTCTATATACAGTGGCTGAATGTCTGCTCTTTTTTTCCTATAGTCCACTATAACCTCCTTGGTCTTCTTAATATTACATAGAAAATTATTATTTTTGCACCAATGGGATAGCTGTCATACCTCATCCTGATATGCAGACTCATCATCCCCAGTAATAAGTCCTACAAGCGTAGTATCGTCTGCAAATTTCATTATCCTATTGTTGGGATGTTTATTTGTGCAATCAGATGAATAGATGGAGAACAAAAGTGGACTAAGGACACAACCTTGTGGAGTGCCAATGCTAAGTGTCTTGACAGTAGAAATTAAAAGCACTACTAATGATTTCTCCTTATATTAGATCATGCAAATTATTCCTTGGAACCTGACATATCTTGATAAGCACTAAAACTATTAACCATTTGAAAAATATAATTATAAAATTAATAAATGGATTTTTTTTTAGCAAAAAAACTTTGCTAAAGCAGATCAAAGTCCATCTTGCTCAGCATTCTGTGTCCATCTATAGCCTGCCAGAAGCAAGCGAAAGAGTTCACAGCCAACTCATTCATATTCTTTCTTTCTGATGAATGTGAATAAAAGCCATAGACATATCAACACTCCGTGAATCTAATAGTTTTTAAAGCTGCCATTTCCACTGGACATTGCCACATCTTGCAGCTATAGTTTGCAGTTAATTATATGTTGTGTAAATAATAATATTTTCCTGTTCTTTTTCTCTGGACCCATTAAAATAGTTACTTCAAGTGAGGGACACTGTCAGGACATATGTTAATCTAAATCAGGCTTGTCCAACCCATGGCTCGCGGGCCACATGCAGCCCAGGTCGCCTCGTAATGCGGCCCAACGCCCATCCCAACCTTCATGAAAGATCCAGCGAGGAGGAGGAGGAGAGACAGGTGCGAGGCGGGGCGAGGCGAGGCGAGCAACAGAAAAGGCGGGAAGCTGCAGCCCAAAAGTCCCGCCCTGCCATCTCCTTCTGTTGCCGTCGCTGCCGCCACTGCTGCTTCTGCAGCTGCCGCCGCCGCTTCTGCCCCCGCCGCTGCCGTTTCTGCCCCCGCCGCCGCTGCTGCTTCTGCCCCCGCCGCTGCCGTTTCTGCCCCCACCGCTGCCATTTCTACCACCACCGCTTCTGCCGCTGCCGCTTCTGCCCCGCCGCTGCCGTTTCTACCGCCGCTGCCGTTTCTACCACCACTGCTGCTTCTGCCCCTGCCGCTGCCGTTTCTGCCCCCGCCGCTGCCGCTTCTGCCCCGCCGCTGCCGTTTCTGCCCCCGCCGCCGCTTCTGCCGCCGCTGCCGCTTCTGCCCCCGCTGCCGCCGCTTCTGCCCCCGCTGCCGCCGCCCCTCCATCCCACAAAATTTTGCCGGAAAATTAATAAAAAATAAATAATTTTAATAAATAATTAATAATAAATAATAAAAATAATTTATAATTTATTATATAATTTTATAATATAATTATTTTATAATAATTTATTATATGTGCAGCCCAAACCAAATTTTCATCTTCTAATGTGGCCCAGGGAAGGTGAAAGGTTGGACACCCCTGATCTAAACCATTCCATGCTGCTACACATTTTGTCCTTCAGCTTTCAATGTTACTGAATTAAATCTATGGAAATTTCTTTTTATTGCTTTTTAGCTTTAATGTAAGCTGCTGAGAGTTTTGGAGTTGGATGGCCTCTAAATTTTTATAACTTTTATAAATAAATAAGCAAATAAAGACATTCTGATCACATTGTGCCTGGATTCAGAATTGCTTATTCGTGATCCTTCTCTTCCTCAGACTAATTTTTCTAGAATTGACCTCATAGTAATGAATATTAATTTTATTGATCCTAAAACTTTATATGGTAAGACATAAATGTATCTTTGTGATGATGCAATATTGCCTTATTTCCAGGAAGCTAATGACCCAAATTTTTTAAACTTTTCCTTTTGGTCTAAAGCCCCTGATTTCAATGCTCTGTAAGGTATGCTCTGGTTTCAATGCTCTGTATGTGAGACTGATGCAGATTGAGCCAGTCTGTTATCTAGGATCACCAACTTTCGCCTTTAGAAGCCTTTCTCAGAAGTCTTAGCATTTTTTGCTCTATATTTGGAAGAACAAGAAAATAAACATTTATGTATGAATCTTCACCAAGTGATGATGCTTGTTTTGCTAGCTTTATGGGTTTTTTTTTTCTGAAATGGAATGAGTAGAAATATACAAGTTGAAACCTCTTTGTTCTGGCCTTCCCCAAACTGGAGTCCTGAAGACATGCTGGATTTTTAATTCCCAGAATTCCAAGGCTTTATCCATACTATCTTGGAATTTGAGGATTCATAATTCCAGCACACCTTGAAAGCTTCTAGCATTGAGAAACATCGATCTATGAGTGTCTCCCATCTATGTGTAAGTTGGCAGAAAACTATACTTGCAAGAAATTTACTGATCCCTGGCTTTGTCACTTTTCTTCCAAGTTATTGACCTGATAGTTCTTTCAGATAACCAGTGCCAAAATCAGATAGATTTTACACACTGTCAAAATAAAAGTGTAAATTCTGGTTTGAGCTTCTTCAGGGACAGACCGAAATCTGCTATCGTGTGCAGTTTCGATCCGTGCTCGCCACTGGAGCACCCCGAGATGGCTGGTTTGGGGGCTAAGCCACTCTGTAGAGGTGATGAAGAGGGGGAGACTGCCAGCAGGGTTGAGGAGAGCTGCATCTCTCCTCCCCAGCTGGCCATTACTCCCTTTCCCAAAGGCGGTTGCAGCGGTGGTCAGAAATGGCCACCTCAAAGAAGAACTTGACCGGAAAAGAATGTGCAGGAGGAAGATAAGAAGAGAAAGTTTTGACTGACCGGGTCGAACTGAAAAAGCAACAACATAAGGTATCCTGGAACTTGAACTATAAAGAATAACATTGTTCACAAAAAAGATTTTGAAGCGGTGAATTAGAGAGGGAAGGGAAAGGATTTAGGTTTTTTTTTCTTCCCCATATTGACAACTAAGAGATTTAAGCAAGAAACTGGCAAAAATCCACTTTGACATTAACAGGCATTTAAGCTGAAAATAAAATGTCAAAGGGATAATAAAGATTTCTGGATTCTCAAAAACTTTTAAAAGAAGGAAAGGAGAGAAAAGGAACAAACAAAAGGGTAGGATCTGGAAAAATGGAGGAGACCACCTGGAAGTGAAAAGAATTAACAGTGAAATTTTAACAAGATTCTTAAAAGATACATTCTAACTGAAACTTTAGGATATAAGCCTATGAGCACTGGTCCTCACTGGATTTATGAGACAACATAAGAATAAATGCAATGCCATGCTAGATCGGACTTCTGGCTCATCTAGTCTAGCAGTCTATTCTTAAAATTACTGGCCAACTGCACATGGAAGCCCACTAGTCTCCCAGCAAGTGGCCTTCAAAAGAAGTCACAGTGCCATTTAATAGCCATTGATTCCCCCATGACCTCCATTAATTGGTTCAACCCTTATTAATGTCAGCCAAGCTGGTAGCCAGCACCACATCTAGTAGTAGCAAATTCCAAAGTTTAATTATATGTTGTGTAAAATGCATTGGAGGTTCTTTACTTGGTCTAAAAAGAAAGAGGCGGTGGCACATAAATAGGGGAAAAATGTTAAGGATGGATTATCATGAGAAAATCTATGTAGTCATTAGGAGTTGAAAATGACTTGATGCACACATATAAACCTTGGAGATTTTCACTCTTGCCTGAGATCACTGGCATTTTGAATGATTTCATCACAACAGTCCTTTCTCTTGATGCCTAGAAATTGCAATTCCATCTAATGGTGCAGCTGCCTGCTTCTATCGGTGTTCCTTAGTGGAAGCAGATGGCCATTTAAGGGCATCTTTCACTTTATGGGATTGCATTGGTAAACATCTCTATAATAACAATATATCTGTGGATTAACACTATATAATTAAAAAAAGCAGCCAGTAGAAGAAAAAAAAAAGGAGAAAAAGGCTAATAGCATGTCTTTTTAACCTCTTTTCAGATGAGTCTTGCCACTTTATATGCATATGGTATTGATCTGACAAGAACACAGATTGCACTCAGACATCTTTCCTAGAAATAAGACCCATATTAGATTTTTTTTTTTTGTGGAGGAGATATTTACAGGATTCCACGTTACAGGATTCCATTTTATGAGTATAGTTATATATTTAAAACTTACTGCATTGACAATTCTATCTACTTAAAATTATAATTTTCAAAGGGAGACTAAAAAAAAAATCATATTGAAAATCATTTGAAGAATGAAAGGAAGAAAGAAATCGTTGTGTTATTTTATTTTTTTTACTCTAAACTTTGTTCCAGCCACGATATAACTAAGCATAAAGAAATTATTAAAAGTGAAGATTCTTGTAGTAATTATGAACATGTAAAGTTTAGGGATATAACTATTAAATAAATAATTTAATGTGATTTGTTCAACCAACTTCGTTTCTAACAGTTTTATTTTTAGGCAAGGGGACTTTACTGTTTGATTAGAGTTAGCCCATGGAAGGAGAAAATTACTAAAACAGCCTATTTACTTTTCAATGAAAAATATACATTTTTTTTAAAGAAAGAAAGAAAATGTTCAACGTTTCATTCTAACTAGCCCTAGAAAATGTATTGGCTTATGGCAGATAGTGGAACTTCAAACTTTTAGTTTTGAAAGAATGTTATTTCCCATGGGGCATACCTGTAATTAAAATGTTTTAGAAAAGTTGGGCATAAAAATTGGACATTTCAGAGAAGCTCTGTAGTGCAGCAAATGTTTTGCAGATGATCCTGGGTTTAAGGCCTGCAACCTTAAAGAACTATTTAGACTCATTTCCCACAGAAAAGGGAGCCACAATATCTGGATGGGCATGGCCAACTCAATGTCACTCCCACCCAGTCACATGACCCCCCCCCCCACGCCTATCCAGGTTTTGTGGCTCCTGGTGTTTTCTGTGGGAAATGGGTCTCTCTCCCTCCCTCCCTCCCTCTCATTTCTGTTTTTTGGGTTTTACCTTCTCAGGCCAGGCAAGGAGTGACTGGGAGGGGAGGGCGAGGGGTGGGGCCAGCCAGTGGTGGGATCACCCAACACGTAGCTACAGCAGAAGGCCCAAAGAGCCACATGAGGCTCCACAGCCACGGATTGCTGACACCCGATCTAGAAGATATGTAACACATTTAAAAATCCAAGAAATCTAGCCTCAGAGAGTCACCTTCCACACCAGAAAAATCACACTGCTCTATATTGTTGCCAAAGGCATTCCATACTTGTCCCCAAGTAAAGTGGAATCTTGTTCATCAAAACATTTTCTCTCATTGTAAAGAGAAGAATTGTTTAGATAGCTCAGTGATATAATAAGAGCAGTTTCATTGGTTTCTAACTTGCACTTTTCACCTCAATTTTTCACCTTAAACCTTCATATTTGTAAGAGGGCCCTGTTAGCCTGTCTCAGTAAATACAAGAAAAAAAGCATTTTAGCCCTTTTATGGTTGAATTGATTTATGAGACAAGACAAGTCAGAGGCATATTTATGTGAAAGCTTTAGCTTGATACATCTGGAAGACACCTGGTTGGGGAAGGGTGAACTAAAATAACAAAGTATAACATTCCAGTTCAAAGAAAAGCAGTTTTAACAAAGAAGATAGCAAATCTAATTAGTAAGTTGGTAAAAATGTAGGCCGAATGAGAATGGTTTTCATTTGCTGGCCAAAAGTAATGGAGGAGGATTTCCTTGGACTAATATAACTATCATGTGGGATGCAACCACAGAAAAAGCTGTAATCTGTGGTGCTGTATCTCTCAACAGAGTTTATAACAATCTCCAGACAGTGTGGCCAGCATGAGTCATAGTCCAGGACATCTGGAGAACACCAGGTTTGGAAGGGTGACTTAAAATATACTGTGCCTCAGCCATTCCAGTTTTAAAACTCCTTACTTAGGCCCACCAGCAAAATAGAAGCAAAGTCAATGAATTGATAGCTGGACTCCATGCTTTAGTTTTTAGAGCCAGTCGAATGTTAGAAAAAAATTAAGTCAATGGACTTGGGACTCTGTTTATCTGTGTCTCCATCAGTGAGATAAAAACTTAACAGAATGGGATAAAAACTGATATGGGTCAGCAAAAGAAAGATTGTGTTAAAATGGGCTTAAATTATGCAGTGGGTGAGTACAGAAGAATCCTGTCAAATATCCCTCAAATATCTCTGTATTAGAAGCAGTAGGGCAGTGGTGCCTTATCTATCACTTATTCTAAGCCTCCCTGCCTCATTCTTCGTAAACATGAGATTTAAACCAGGGATCTCCAACCTTGGCAACTTTAAGACTTGTGGACTTCAACTCCCTGGAACAAATGCATTCCTTTTTGATATGTCTATCCACTGTAGCCTGTTTACTCTCTTGTAATCCCTTCCTCTGCAATATCTCCGCTGTAGCCTATTTACTCTCTTGTAGTCCCTTCCTCTGCAATCTCTCCGCTGTAGCCTGTTTACTCTCTTGTAGTCCCTTCCTCTGCAATCTCTCCGCTGTAGCCTGTTTACTCTCTTATAATCCCTTCCTCTACAATATCTCTGCTCTAGGGGCTGGGGGCGGGGAAACAGGCATGGCTGCCTGAGGAATTCTGGAAGTTGAAATCCACAAATCTTAAAGTTGTCAAGGTTGGAGACCCCTGATTTAAACAACCTTCTTTGAGCTTCCTAGTGCACATATACACACAAACCATTTAATTAAAACATAAGCAGAAAGCATAAGTATGCATATATAGGCAACACATAGGCACCCATCCTGATTATACTATCTCTCTCTCGCATACACAAAGAGGCAACATATATGCATCTGTCCTGATTAGACATACACATTTGCACATGCGATTAGTCTCTGGGAAGTCTTCTTTCACGCACAGAGAGAGATGTAATATTAGCCAGGAGAAAATGGTTTTTATGGACAGTGCTGGCAAGAAGGTTGAAAAAATAATCTAGGAATGTGTTATGAACTAATAAAACGCTAAAATAAAGTTTTATCAAACTTTAGAAAAAGCAAGGTTCTAATCCTGCACTTCTGATTGGCCGATAATAGCGATATCGGATTGGTCCGTTCAGGAGAATCTGATTGGCTGTTAACGAGCCACTCTCATTGGTTAAAGGGGTTAACACTTCACGTTTCTCATTGGTTACTAGACCAGCAGCCTGCCCTATAAAAGGGCTGCTGCTGCCCTAGGTTTTTGCTCTGTTCAGAATGATTAATAAAGAGTTGAAGTTCACTGTTCACTGTCTTGTCTCTGTTCCTTGTGCCCATGCGCAGAACTTAACACTGGCGACGAGGATGGAATATGGAGACGTCAGAGCTGACTGAACACTACAGAGCACCAAACAGAGCACGTGGCTGAAGGCACATCGACAGCGGAAACCATATCCGGCAGCACCATACCACCCGCTCCATTCGACCCGGCACAAGAAGACTGGGACTCATACATGGACCGGTTCCAGATGTTTCTGGAGACCAACAACTTGAAGGATGCCACTACGGGGAAAAAGCGAGCGGTATTCCTGACTCACTGCGGACCTGCCGTTTTTAAGATGACTAAGGCACTGGCGAAACCGGCTGAGGTGAAATCCATAGACTGGGATGTCTTTGAGCTCCTCCTACGGGCCCACTATGCACCTACCGTACCAATGCTTGTCCGAAGACATGAATTTTACCAGAGAGACCAGCGGAAAGGAGAGAGCGTTGCAGATTTCATCGCGGATCTCCGGAACCTGGGAGGCCTCTGTGGGTTCACCGACCTCGAAGAAGCTCTGAGAGACCGAATAGTTCTGGGACTAGACGCACCACACGTGCAAAGTAAGCTGATGGCGAAAGGCGACATCAGCCTTGCAGATACCATCGCTGACGCTACTGCAGCAGAAGCAACCAGGAAGTCGGCTGCCTGAATGCGCCGCACCAATGCACCACTCCGCCAACTCGCCAGCGAAACCTCACCTCGCCTAGAGGGACACACAATGACGACCCACCACGAGGACCTCGAATCATCATCAGAAAGTGATGAGGAAGAGGTCAACCGGCTCCGGTCTGAATGAGACCGACGCCACCAGCATAATCAGAGACTGCAGCATCAATGCGCAGGTTGTGGGGCAAACCACCCGTGATCAAACTGCAAATTCCTCGACGCGCTCTGCCATGTTTGTGGGAAAAGAGGCCACATCGGAAAGGTCTGTAGAAGCAAACAAGGATCCAGCCCACTTCAGGGGGGGACCAACTACCGCCAAACCACAGAAAATCATCCTGTGAGTCGGGAACATTTGAACCACCAATGGAACAACCACTCCGACAGAAATAAAACACTGGCCAATTCAACAAAATGAGAAGAGGCACACCAAACCATTACAATTGGTCACACCTCATCATTAGATGCAAAGAAGATTCGAGTGAAGGTCGCCATCAAAAACCAGCCCTGCGTGATGGAAGTTGATTCAGGATCGTCTCTCTCGATGTTTTCCTGGAAGACCCTTAAACAATTAATCCCTGCCGTCTTGCGGCAAGACCTCAGAACCCCAAAAATTATACTCAAGGATTATCAGGAAAACCGAATTCCAGTCATTGGATCCAGCCTAGTCCAGGTCTCATTCAAAAATCGTACTGCATCTTTACCATTGACCGTTGTCGACCATGATTGGCCTAGCTTGTTAGGCCTTCAATGGTTCGCCCCACTCGGGATCGAGGTAGCCGGCATTCACCAAACCAGAAGCGACAACTGGGAGGAGGCCCTCGTCCAGGAATTCCAGGACGTCTTTGCAGACAAACTAGGTGAGTACAAGGGGACCCCGATATCATTTAACCTTAACCCTGAAGTAGCCCCCATCCACCTTAAGCCTTGTCGGGTACCTTTCGCCCTTAAACCAAAGATTGACAAGCAGCNGGTGCCGGTGGTACAACACCTTCTCCATTCCCTGGGGGGCAGAAAAGTCTTCGCTAAATTGGATTTAGCACAGGCGTACCAACAACTGCCTGTAGATAAAAAAACATCAGAGGCACAAACTATCGTTACGCACCGAGGCGCCTTTAAGTGCAACCAACTCCAATTTGGAGTTAGCGTAGCCCCAGGGATTTTTCAAAGTTTGATGGAGAGACACTTGCAGGGGATCAAATACTTTGATGACGTTTTAATTGCTGCCCCGAATAGAGAAATACTAGAAGAGCGTCTTAAATTGGTTCTCCAGAAATTTAAAGACTCTGTCCTGAAGGTTACAAAAAAATAAATGTCAACTGTGTACAGAAAAAGTAGAGTTCCTGGGGTACCTAATCGATAAACAAGGCATTCACCCCACCAATAGCAAACTAAAAGCAATCAAGAACGCCCCAAGACCCAGAAATAAGACTGATCTCCAAGCTTTTCTGGGGCTCATTAATTTTTACAACATCTTCCTGCCCCACAAAGCGACTGTAGCTGAGCCCCTACATAGATTTCTCGACGAAAAAGCAACCTGGGTCTGGGGGCACCGAGAGGAGGACGCATTCCGACAAGTGAAAAACTTATTAACCTCAGATGCTGTTTTAATGCAGTATAATGAGACTTTGCCTTTAACAATTACATGTGATGTGTCACCATTTGGAGTAGGAGCCATTTTGAGCCATGTGTTACCAAACGGTAGTGAGGCCCCTATTGCCTATTTTTTAAGAACCCTATCAAAGGCTGAATGTAACTATAGTCAAATCGATAAAGAGACTCTTGCTGTTGTATCTGCTGTGAAACGGTTTCATGAATATGTATATGGACAAGTTTTTACGATTTTTACCGACCACAAACCTTTGCTGGGGATTATAGTGGGAGACAAGCCAACCCCCTATATATTATCACCTAGAATGACTCGCT
>BHEV01009474.1:0-13795 GCA_004319985.1 Emydocephalus ijimae | reverse complement strand
GGGAGCGGCGGGAACCATGAGGTCGTAAGTCGAGGTTCCAGTGTGCTGGCTGCGGCGGCGATCACCCCCGAGTGGACTGTCATTTTCTCAACGCCATTTGCAGGCATTGCGAGAAACGGGGGCACATCGCCAAAGTGTGCTGGAATAAAAAGCACTAAAGCCCGCGACGACGAGACACCAGCCCCCGACGGAGAGAAAGTACTCCCACCAGGAACCATGATCACCAGATGGAGAACCGCTGGAGCTGAGAAGGTCGGAACAGGCAACTCCAGGAGACGAGACAGAGAGAGGAAACGCACCAGACCGTCATCATCGGCCATTCCTCCACCACCGACGCCAGGAAGGTATATGTGACGGTCGGGATAGAAGACCAGCGATGCGACATGGAGATGGACTCCGGGTCCTTCCTCTCAATGGTCTCCTGGCGCACACTCAAGCGCGTGGTCCCCACAATCCGCCGCCAAGAATTGGAAGACCAAACACTAACACTCAAAGACTATCAGGGAAACCGTATCCCTGTAGCCGGCAGAGGCCATTTTAAAGTCACCTTCAAGAACCACACAGAAGTGCTATCCCTGATGATCGTCGACCAAGATCGACTGAGCCTGTTGGAACTGCAGTGGTTTGCACCCCTGGGCATCGAGGTAACCAGCATACACCACATCGGAGAGGCAGACTGGGAAGCGGCGCTCGTGAGGGACTTCCGGGAAGTCTTCAATGACCGTTTAGGCAAGTACCGGGGGTCCCTTATCTCATTTAACATAGACCCGACCATCGCGCCAATCCACCTTAAGCCCAGGCGAGTGCCCTTTGCACTCAAGCCCAAGATCGATGAGCAACTCGATAAGCTCATCGCGCAAGGGGTACTGGAACCGATCGATCACGCCCAGTGGGAGACCCCAATTATCACCCCCATCAAGCCAGATCGGTCAGTGAGGATTTGTGGTGACTACAAGGCCACCCTAAACCATGCGCTCCAACAAAGCGCACACCCCGTCCCAGTAGTCCAGCACCTTCTGCACTCACTGGGGGGAGGCCGGAAGGGGACATAGACGAACTATTCAGACCCTTTCGGAACAGACAAACTGAATTCTTTACCGAAAAGGGCTGCATACTTTGGGGGGACAGAGTGGTAATTCCAGAAAAATTACAGGAAAAGGTATTGGGAATGTTGCATGAGGGGCACCCGGGGATGGTCAAGATGAAAAGCCTGGCCAGAAGCTATGCATGGTGGCCAGGAATGGATAAACAGATCGAAACCTGGGTTGGCAAATGTAACCAATGCCAAGAGTCCAGATCCAATCCGCCCGCTGCCCCAACTCAAGAATGGGAAAAACCAAGAGGTCCGTGGTCTAGGATCCATATAGACTTCGTGGGGCCAACCAAGGGACATATGTACCTTATCATAGTAGATGCTTACTCCAACTGGTTGGAGGTAAGCACCATGAAGTCTACCACGACGGAGGCGGTGATAAGGAAACTGAGCAAACTTTTCACTACGCACAGCCTGCCAAACGTAATAGTGTCGGAAAACGGGCCCCAGTTCACCGCACTAGCATTTGAACAATTTCTGGCAGGCCAAGGGATACGCCATGCATTAACCGCACCGGCAAACCCGGCGGCGAATGGGCGGGCGCAACGCATGGTCCAATACACCAAGAAAGCCATCCAGAAAATAGAAACAGCCAATATACAGGACAAAATCAATAAAATGCTCCTCATTCAACACATTACACCAAGCTCAACCACAAATAAAAGCCCGGCGGAACTAATGATGGGTAGGAAACTACGCTCAACACTAGACAGAATGCACCCAACATATAACCCAGACAAACCCCCAGGTTCCTCCAGCAAACACAGAACATTTAACATAGGGGACCTAGCATACGCCAAAAACTTCACAGGAGAACCACTCTGGGTGCCTGCAACAATCACCAAGATAACCGGGCCCCTATCATACCGATTGGAAACAAGTGACGGAAAAAACTGGAAACGGCACATAAACCAACTTAGGTCAAGAATAGCCGTCACCACCAGCCAGACACCCGAACAAGAAACTAGAAGGGGGGGGGAATCGGCAGGCAATAGAGAAAGAATTGAAGGGAACCAACTAACTCAGGCAGAACACCCCCCACCTAGAATAAGTAAACCAATAAACCGATGCTACTCGCCTGTAGACGTAGGACCAATGGAGCACGAAACCCCGGGATCTTCACCTGGAAGGAGCAGCCAAACCAGCTCACCCGGCCAGGAAAAACCTAGCTGGAGCAGAAGCGGCAGCTCAACCAGCCCAGGTAGACCGGGAGGGAACTACCAAGAAAGGCCCAGCTCAACGTTCCAGGCGGTTCCATCCCAAGGAACCATAGCGACAGAGGAGGCATCCGAACTGGTCAACGACCACACCAGAACTGAACCACACAGGTCAAGTAGGCAGGAGAGAAGCCCTACCTACCTACGTGACTACACCAAGCACCGCTGGACGAAACCAAGAGGGGAGGGGTGTACGATATTAGCATACTCCGAAACCCCTGCAACCGATTGGTCCGTACCAGCGAAGACCTGATTGGTTGAAAGATCAGCCGTGATTGGAGCGCTAGGAATCTACCACGATTGGCTATGCCGATCGCGGGAGATTCAAAGTGCTGCCATTGGCTGCCGAGCCGCAAGCCAGCCCTATATGAAGGGCTGCCACGGCTCGCATTCTGAGACGATTACCAATACTAAATAAAAGAGCTGAACTCACTAAATAGTCTCGCGTCTCTGTCGAACCGGTCCGCCTCAAACTTAACCATAATAATAATAATAATAATAATCACCATAATTATTTGGTGGAACCTGCTGGGCATGATCAAAATTTGTGTCTTGCAATAGCACATCTGCATCCTCTTCCTCCTCCCCAAACTCAGGCACATTCTCTTGCATTTCCTCCAGATAGATCTTACCCTCTACATTCTGTAAACACTGGGGAAGAGAAAGATGTTGAATTATGCACCATGCTTCCATACAATGTGCACAAGGTTTCTTCCTTTCTGCAGTCATCAGCAGTGATGTCAAAGTAGTGTGGTTCATGACTGAAGCTTATGTGTGCTCATCTTCAACCTTTGCTACCCTGCCAAACATATATCACATATTAACATTGCACTTTACTTTCTGGACTTCCTAACAGTTTCTGGTTGAATCGAAGTGCCTACTTTCACACATTATTATAGGCAAACCATTGTAGTAGTAGCATAATAGCCCAGCTATGTATAGAAGCTCCTCTGACTTCCCATCGTTCCCGGACGCCCTGGAATTTTACCAGGCCTCTTATTAAATTTGCTTACCTGATTGCTAATTGCTTTGCTTTTGGGTGGGGAGGATGAGGCAAGGATTGTACCATATGGCTATTCCTCCTGCTTTTTCCAAGGAAGACTTCCATTAAAAATGTAAGAAAAGCTTCAGAAATCTCACCTTGGGGAAGATCTTTCTTGGAATAAGTGATTGATGATCACAAAACAGATGATGTCCACTATACCTTCTGAAAGTACCCATGTAATAGGAGTAACAAGGAAGTTTTAGAAAAAAGTAGACCTGATATTGACATTTGGCAAACAGACACCAATCTTAAGCCCTCACCTGCATAATCTCCAATATTGTTGTGTGATAGTGTCCGTGCTCTCAGAGTTGTTCTGCAATTTTCTCTAAGACTTCTAAAGTCCAGTGGTAGAACTTCAACTCCCTCTGTATCCTTTTCCTTCAGATTTCCAGAAGAACAATTATTCCATTCCTTTTCCATGTCCTTCCCTGTTGGCGTTTTGTTGGGTGCTTTCCTTGCTTGGTCATGTTTAGAAAGATTATCTTTAACAAACACACAAAAAGGGTAGGCATGTGAGTGATCAAGAAAGTGAGGGATCAATGAATCTATTTCTTACTTGTGTCTAATGTCCAAAAATAGTTGGTGGGCAGCCATGGAAAACACATGCACCTGAATGGACTTTTTCGGCTTGGGAGTGACAATAGCAATCACCACAAAGCTAAATGATGGCGAAGTCATCAGATTGGAGAAAGTAAAGTTGTGCTGCCCCATCACCTCCAAGGATGACATGGCAACAATGGTGTGTTGTACAAACATCTATGGGAAGCAATCAGAGCTGCGTAAGATTGATCCGAGAAACACTGACCATTCAAGAGTAATAGTTGTAGCGCTCTTATGACAGTTTACGAAAGTAATAAAACCAAGAAACCTCTGGGCCATACAAAACTTGTCATCAACAGAACAGTGATAAATTTGTAATGCACCCCATAGGGACCTAGCTAGCAAGAGACACCAATGTAAATCAACCTTCTGTATAACATATGTCTACCTGCCAAATAATGACACCAGGATTCTTTTCAAGAATATGAAACCCATGATTAAAAGACTTGGTTAGCATGATGCAAAATACCAGTCAGGAATTGCTGAGACAAATGACTTTACAAACACCAATGTCCAGTTTCTTCAGTAACCAAATCCAACATAGCTGCAGAGGGCCATGATTTTCAACCAAATGGAGGGGATAAAGCCTAAAGCAACAAATGGAAGATAAACAGATCTCAACCTCCAAGCACCTCAATCAATTAAGGGTCAAAGTAGTTCATAAAGTTATGGCAAAAGCCCTGGCTAAAAAAGAGGAAAGACTACTTTAGACCAGAAGAGTTAAGGACTTTAGGTTTCCTTCGTTACCATAGAATGTAAGAAAAAGCCAAACAACCGCTAAATCTGCCTGTTCCTCAACCACTAATTTTGCCTGTTCCTTTACCACCTGCCACACCATGAAACTGGAAGGAAACCAGCTCTCTTTGATCTCTGTATCAAAATACAATGGAAGATTCAACATCTTAAGCATGGTACTTTGCAACTATTAGATCCTATTAACCTAAATAGAACTTTACAGATATGTATGTACAGAGAAAAGTTTCTCTAACAGTTTTGCATAGAGCACAATTCTAACTTTTGAAAAATAGTGCACTGTTTTTTTAATTTAATTTTATTTATTTTGTCAATCGCTTACAAGATAATAGGTATAAGTATAAGCACAGTTATGAATACATGAAATGGATACATATAAGAAAAATAAAAAGAAACAACAGGACAGGGACGGTAAGCACGTTGGTATGCTTATGGACACCCCCTACAGACCTCTTAGGAAAGGGGTGAGGTTAATAGTAGAAAGTCTAAGGTTAAAGTTTTTGGGGTTTGAGGAAGAAACAACAGAGCCAGGTAGAGTATTCCAGACATTGACCACTCTGTTGCTGAAGTCATATTTCCTGCAATCAAGTTTGGTGCGGTTAACCTTGAGTTTGTATCTATTGTTTGCTCTTGTGTTGTTATGGTTGAAGCTGAAGTATTCATTGACAGGTAGGACATTGCAGTGTATTATTTTATATACTATACTTAGATCGGACCGAAGGTGGCGTAGTTGTAGGTTTTCTAAGTCTAGAATTTCAAGTCTGGTGGCATGAGGTATTCTGCAATGAGTAGAGGAGTGGAGAACTCTTGTGAAATATTTCTGGACTTTCTCAACTGTGTTAATATCAGATACGTAATGCAGGTTCCAGACTGATGAGCTGTATTCAAGTATTGGTCTAGCAAATGTTTTGTATGCTCTAGTTAAAAGTGTGATATTACCAGAGAAAAAGCTACGTAGGATTAGGTTAACAACTCTTAATGCCTTTTTGTCTATGTAGTTACAGTGGGCTCTAGCACTTAGATCATTAGAGATGAGTACTCCAAGGTCCTTGACAGAGTTTGGATCATCAACAAGGTCTTGACTATTCAGCTTGTATTTTATTTTCTGATTTTTTTTTTTTTGCCAATACGTAAGACAGAGCATTTATTTGTTGAGATTTGAAGTTGCCATTTGTTTGACCATTCTGATACATAGTTGAGGTCTTTTTGAAGGGTAGCAGTATTGCCTGTGGTGTTGAATAGCTTTACATCATCAGCAAAGAGAACACAGTTGCTCTTAATATGATCACAGAGGTCATTTATGTAGAGTATGAAGAGAGTTAGTCCTAGAACACTGCCTCGGGGACACCACTGTTGACAGGTACAGAATTTGATAGGATGCTCCCAATTCTGACAATTTGTTGTCTGTTTGACAGGAATGCTTCTGTCCAGAGATACCATAAGATTTTAGTTTTAGAAGAAGTTTGTTGTATACCACTGAATCAAAGGCTTTACAGAAGTCTATGTAGATTGCATCTATTGCTTTGCCCTGACCAAGTTGTGTAGTCCATATGTTTTTGCAGATTACAGATTACAAGATAGAGTTGCAGATTACAGGATAATTTTTTCCTGAAACCAAATTGTTTATTGGAGATTAGGTTGTTTGTCTCTAAGTGGAGGGTAATAGATTGGTTAATAATTGATTCCATGACTTTACAGATGATGCAGCATAAAGAGATTGACCTTTAATTTTCATCTAGGCTGGGGTCTCCCTTTTTGAAGATGAGGATGACCATGGCTAGTGACCATAGGTTTGGCAAGGAGCTGGTCCTGAAAGATTTTTCAAAGATTATGCTTAGAGGTTCGGCTATGGCAGTGGATAACTTTTTAAAGAAGTAGGCACATATTCCGTCCGGTCTGATAGAGATGGTTTTAGACTGTGTAGTGGTTTTTCAACATTGTCTTCTGTAAAATCGATAGTTGTTTGTCATTGTAGTTGTCTGTGATTCGACCAGGAAATACTAGGCATGATCCATTACTGTTTACAAATACTGAACCAAAGAATGTGTTAAAGAGGTTGACTTTAATGGTGTCATCGTTGCAGTCTTTACCATTAGGTCCTTTCAGGGGTGGGATGGATCTTGAGTCTTTCAGTTTCTTGTTTACGAAAATTGTAGAAAGTGCTGGTGGAATTGGTGCGTAGAAGGTTTTCCTCTTGTTTAATGTTACCACAAAGCCAAGCTAAGGTCAGCTATTGTTTACAGGTGAAGGTGCCCAGCTTCTACATTAGCAATAGTGTCTCCTTTTAAGACTGGTTGCAAATATTTGCTGTATTAATAATTGTTTATTGAAAATGAAATCTTTCTCGAGGGGAAATGACAATGAAAAACAGAAGTAGAACTCATGGAAATACCATTCTGTGGGGAAATCGCTTTAAAACAGTAAACAGTGGTGAGGGAATAGCAATAAAAACAAGAAAAGCATTCAGAGAGGGCAGCCTGAGAGCTAGAGTCAATGGGAAGTGGCAATGCAGATGAAGACACAATCTTTAGGGAAAGGCCACTCAACAGGGAAACAGCAGTTGAGGGGCCAGCAATGAAAATTCCACAAAGCACTCAATGGGGAAGTAACAGTCAATGGGAAGTGGTAAGGAAAAAGGAAGTATCAGTCACTTGGGAAGGAGCTTTTTAAGAGAATATAATCCTTTTGAGAGTACAGCAATGAAAACAAGGATAGCATTTACAAACCACTCTGTGGGGGATGTAACAGTAAATGGCAATGAAGGAGCAATATAGCCTTCACAGAAAAACAGCTTTTAAACAGCCCTGAAGGAACCACCCCTGTGGATTAGCAGCAGTATTTAGAGAAGGAAGGCAAGCTTTGTAGGAGCCCTTTTCTTTGCTTGGGGGGGAGGGAGGGAGAGAGGGAAAGGGAGAGGGAGAAAGAGAGAGAGAACAAGTTAGCTTCAGGAATCATCAGGAAAGGCAAGAAAAAAGGAACAGGGGACCTGAAAAGCAGCCTATAGGTAACAAATGAGGGGAGGTGATAGAAAATAGATGAGGGGAAAAGAACTAGGGGCTGAGAAACCCATTGAAATGTAAATACTGAGGAGGATGGTGGGGAGTTGTTATTCTCAAGGGCTGGAGCCAGACAAAGCATTAGTAAATTTTGAAAGGAGGGTTTGGGGGAGGGGAGGGTGCCATGTTCACCAATGTTTTTCAGCTGGATCACCTCAAAAAAAAAAAGTCCTTGGCTTCTAGAAGCCATGGTTCTTCTAGAGTTGAGACTTAGACCAGTTCAGAGAATAGAAACTGATCTCCTGCTCCTCTGGACTGGACCCAGCTAATCATCCAGGTTATGAAACCCAACTCAGGCAGCATTGCTCCAAGGACCCAGCAACAATGTTCTTCTGAGGTCTGAGGAAGCCACATATGAAGGCCCAGCAACCTCCATAGACTGAAAGTGCAAGCCAAGCTTAATAAAGAGCCCTGACAGACCTCTGTCTACTTTGCGGTCATACTGGCTAGGATTAAACCTAGTCTGTTAAGGTAACCATGCCTCAACTGGTTCCAAAATTGGTTTCTCTTTGGATGACTTCAGTTATTTGTGGAAAGAGAAAATTAAGCTGAGATTTCTTTTACTGGATGACTGCCCCCCCTCCCCAAAATCAGGGATTGTATTCTGTGCCTATCTACCCAAAGGAGTCCTCCATTCCTTTGGGGCAGGTTCACAAAAGATTTCCCTTATCTGTCTATAAAAGATGCCCTTCCTCCAGAGTGAGGAGCACTGATGAGATTTGCAATCCAGTCAACAGAAGGTCAATGTGTTTCCTGTTTCATCTTCCCTTAATTCTACTTTTATCCCTAAAGGTAGCAATAGCCAAAATGTCATATTTACAGAAAAAATTGGAAGAAAGATTGAGAGGCAATAAATGACTTTCTATGCATGTATGTATTTACACAATTTATATTTACACAACTCTAGGCTAATAACAATTAAAATTTAAAAAAAATTGAAACCTGTAACAGCGACCTTGCCTATTACAATTAGTACTTGGGTGCAATCTCAAAACAACTGGAACATATTTGAACACCATTGGCATTGACAAAATCACGACCAGTCAATTGCAAAAGGCAACTTTACTCGGAATAGCTTACATCCTGGGATATACCTTAACATAATCAAACATTCACATCTACGTAGCCCAGGTCCTTGAGAAGGAAGTGATAAGTGGAAAAAAATGCCAAATCCTGTCTAAACATCTGGCTGATTGTGTGACAAGCCGTAATAATAATTTTGTCCTGTTGCTGGTATGAGAGTGATGTTTCTTGGTATGGTTATGGGAACACCCCACCAAGCACCTTCTCCAATTTCCACACTAATCAAATGCCTCACCTTGCAGTACTCATAACTATGTAAACATGGCTCAAGGCATGATGAATAAACAAATAGGAGGGGAAGGGTGGCTGGAGAAGTAAGAGAAAGTGAAAATAATTGAAAAAGTAAAAGAAAAGAGAACAAGTAACAGGCAAGGGTAGTTTGATGCTGGATTGACTAGATCAAGCATAGAGGAAGAGGAAACCCTGGGTGGCCTTTGGTAATGAGAAGAAAATGACAGTACATGAACATGGAGCATTACATGGCTTTAATTTTTACCTCAAATTGTTCACGCTGGTTTGCAAATGTATTGTCTCTCCACTGCAAACAGAAAATGGGGAGGTATAACAGGAAAGTTGCATCAGACAGCATAACTGACTAACTGAAGGATCTTCAAATGCATGTCTTTGCATCAGAAATGTAATTAGGGTGGCTACTTCTTTTTGTATCATTAACCCATTTCTATTGAACAGCAATCTTTCTTTTCTCCCCTTCAGTTGCATGGCCAGTTAATAAAAGAAAAGGCAGACTTTTTTCAAAGGACATGTAGAGAAATGGAGGTCAAATAAAGAATCCTTGTTTTTCTTTAATCTAGAATTTTCTGCTTTTGTTTTTATTGTGCTTTAAGTTTAATGGGAAATTAACGTGTGCTAGTAAAGGCAGCATTCAATACTTGTCTGAAACATAAATTGCTCCAATCTGCCTCAATCTTTGTTGATGTTAGGAATAAATTAGCATTAAACTGCTAATTTGAATGTGTGTGTATATGACCCAAGGACCCACACAGTATCTATGTTGGAGAGATTTTACTTGGAACCCCATCGTTTATTATGCAATGGCAATGATGCCTAGAACTCAACATGCTATGATGCATAGGATGTGTGGCCTGTGTGCTGATTTGGCAATAACAGCCCTTTCAAAACAAGGTTGGGAAGTGTGAGACAAAGCAGACGGCTGGACATAATGTGCTGCATTGAGAGACTGAAGATCTCAATACTTCATTCTCAATGGGGATGCAACAGATCTCAAATCTGCATTCAAGGGTTGGCAGAGAGGAGCTGAGGACATGGCTTAGGGAGTTAAATCACTTTTACTGCAAATACAAGAAGCTGTAATCATGAAGGAGGACAGCCACTGTAGAATTATGCCTGCTATTTATAACAGCCTTAGATTTACATATACATATTTTGCCTCTTACTTTCCTGGCTCAGCTATGGATGTGGAGGACATCACTATTACACTCTCATAATAGTCTGGTCTGGTCTCAAGTTCTGCTCCTGCTTGCCAGCTTCAAGCTTCACCGAGGTGATTCTCTGGGAGAGACAACTTCAGGTTTCATTGCAAGCTTGGTTTCCCTGACTTGTTCTTTGCCATCAGGCACTGGAAATAATCAGAAGACAGAAAGATTTGGGGCAAGTGTTCTTTTTACTTATGTGGTTTTTTTTCCCTTTGACAACCAAAATGTGAATATGATTAAAACAAAACAAAATATTAAAAGCCCAATAAAACAAAGCAACAAACATTCATACAAAAATAAAAACATGCAAAACCATTTGAATCACTTTACATAACTACAATTCAGATGCAATAATTACATCTATGTAAGCATTACTATGACTCATTTTTTTAAACATTAAACCTTGGAATTGCACATGGAATTGCACTGCTTAGTTATTCCTTTCCACCAAAAAAATTCATTTCAATAGCTGAAAGTGGACAGATTTCACCGAGCCAGTCTTTAGCATTTGGTATATAAGCGACTTTCCAGGAACACAGGGTAATCATTCTGCCAACTGTATAAGCACAAGTCCAGAGCTAATCCTACATGGACCAAGTCCAGATTTTTGAACTATAATTAACAGCACATAAACATCTGTGAATCTGAATTTTCTCCCGGTCAATAAGAAACTACCACTACAGATAGTCCTCATTTATCAGAACACAAACACAAGTCAGTCATTAAGTGAAGTGAAACTGTGACTGCTTATGATCTCCAGTTTTCTTTTGTTTCACAGACATGTGAAGGCTGTAAATATAAAGATTATTTTCTCATCATCACTAACTGTGAACAACTGCTGAATGAGGCAGTCACTAAAAAGGAGTACCAATATATAGGATCAAATTATATATGCCTTCAAAAAGTACTGCATTTCCAACATAAAAGACTACAACCAAACATTTCTGAACATCCACTGAGAAGTCAAGTAAGCCTCCATTTAAAAAAATTTTTTTTTATTTTTTGCTGAATTGGGGGAGGGGACACACAACACCTTAATTTCTATCCAGTAACAAACCAACTCCACAATATTGGTGTTTTAGGATAGTGTTATCTCAACTAACATGAAAGCTGCTACAGCTGTGTACTAGTTGCAGTTTCCTGATTAGCATTAAAACCAATTCTGAACAAGCTAGAGCAGGGGTGTCAAACTTGTGGGCCACACCCATACCTGGTTTAGAGAGGTGGGGGAAACACTAAGCCCTGAGCTAGAACAGGGATATCAAACTCAAGGCCCACTGGCCAGATTCAGCCCATGGGGTGCTTAGATCCAACCCATGAGGCCGGCCTGGAAATAGAAAAGGACTGGCCCGCAAGGCCTCTGCTAGCGAAAATGGGCTTTAGGCACCCCCACCCTCACCACATCCTATTTTGGCCAGCAGGGTGCTGCAGGAGGGTGTTAGGTTCTGTGCATGGGTGCAAAGGATGGAGACGAGCCGGTGAACAGTGAACTTCAAACTCTTTATTTACATGTGAAAACATCTCAGCTCAATGGCCACAATGGGCCCCTTTATATAGGCAACTCTTAACTTATTTAACCAATGAAAACACAGGGAACGCTAGCTCCATTAACCAATGGGAGAGGCTCATTAATAGCCAATCAGATTCTCCTGAACGGACCAATCCAATGTCGCTATTATCAGCCAATCAGAAGTGCAGGGCCAGAACCCTGCACTTTGCTTCAAGCTCTTAATAATCTTTATTAAGTATTTATTGAATCACAATACCCCTTCCCCCCGGGTTCCGTTTAAGGGGTGCGGCCACGTAGTCTTTGAGGTAGGCAGGTTGTTTTGATTGTCTATTTGATTTTCATTGTTCTCCCGGTATTTGGCTACAGTCTTGTTGGGGTAGGACGTTATCTGGTGAAGAGGGTGCCTCCCGTTCTGTATTCGAATTTTCGTTGTCGCTACTACTCTCGGCATCTTTTTTAGGCGAGGCCACCCTCATTCCGGATCCATCACGTGCTGNCTTCCATATTCTATTGTCGCGACATTTCACGCGGTACGATCTAGGGCCGGTTACTTGTACTACAGTTGCCTCGACCCACAACAGATCGCCCGAAAAGTTCCTAGCGAAAACCAAGTCGCCTACCTGGAAATTGCGGCATTTCCCTCTGGAACCGTGTGGTTTTTCAGGTTCATATGATGGATGCAGATGGTCAAGGTGGTAGCGGAGCTTCCATCCCATTAACAACTTGGCGGGAGTTTTATTGGTGATGCTGTGCGGAGTGATATGCTGCAAAAGGAGTATCCGGTTAATCTTGTCTTCTATATCGCCATAGTCCATTTTATGCAAGGTTTTCTTGATGAATTGTACCATGCACTCGGCCCTTCCATTGGCCGCAGGATGCGCTGGCGAAGTTAGCGCATGGCAAATACCGCGGTCCGCCAGGTACTATTCGAAGGACAGCGCGGTAAATTGGGGCCCGTTGTCGGATACTAGAACGTCTGGAAATCCGTGTGTCGCAAAGAGTCTGTCTATTTCCTGATGACCGCTTCGGTTGTTGTATTCCTCATTTCATGGATTTCAAGCCAGTTCGAGTAGGCATCCACCTACTGTGTCCCTTGGTAGGTCCCGCAAAGTCCAGATGAATGCGGGACCATGGTCCCCTCGGCATTTCCCATTCAGTCGGGGTTGCTTTCGGAGGGGCGTTGCTTACTTCCTGTCATTTGTGACAAGCTTTTACCCATGTCTCGATCTGCTTGTCAATACCCGGCCACCACGCGTAGCTTCGTGCGAGGGCTTTCATACACATGATGCCGGGGTGGCCATCGTGCAAGGTCCTTAGTATCGCTGGTCACAACCGCTTTGGGACAACAACTCTATCACCCCAGATAATGCAGCCCTTCTGGGAAAATAGTTCCGTTTGTCGATTCTTGAATGGGGCGTAGTCATCAGGTATCTGGCCCAACGGCCATCCCCGCTCGACCCAACTGAGGACTCGTGCTAAAATGGGGTCGCGTTTCGTTTCCATCGCGATATCTCAGGGTGTTAATGGTGGCGTTCGAAGTGTCTCGATCTGCAGTGTTGTAACCGTCGGAGCGGGGTCATCAATGGTCTCCGGAAGAGGTGCGCGACTCAATGAGTCGGCGTGGGGAATGGCCTTCCCCGGGCAGTGTTGCAACTTGTAATTATAGGCCGCCAAGAATTCTGACCAGCGGGTCATTCTGGGAGATAATATATACGGTGTTGGCCTATCTCCCGCTATTATTCCGNCGTTAAAGGCAAAGTCTCATTATACTGCATCAGAACAGCATCAGAAGTCAATAAATTTTTCACATGTCGAAACGCCTGTTCTTCTCTGTGTCCCCATACCCAGGTTGCTTTTTTGTCCAATAAACGCTGTAGGGGTTCAGCTACGGTCGTTTTGTTGGAGGGCGTGGTTCAGGATGGCTCGGTAGTCCCCACAAATTCTTATCGATCCATCCGGCTTGATGGGTGTTACGATTGGGGTT
>BHEV01009473.1:0-11264 GCA_004319985.1 Emydocephalus ijimae | reverse complement strand
TTCCCCTTTTCGTTGGTTCCTCTGATAAAACTCGTGGCGTCTCACGAGCGTAGGCACAGTTGGCGCGTAGTGGCCTCTCAGAATGGGTTCGAGGTCCNCGATGCCGCCGGACATGGTTCCGTTGTTGGCGTTGTCTGTCACGTGCTCGGGTTGCTTCCTGGCTTCTTCGGTTCAGACGTCTCCAAATCCCATCTTCGTCGCCAGTGTCAAGTATTGAGCATGGGTTGGAATAAATGGAGACAGCCTCTGAACAGTGAACTTCAGCTCTTTATTTGGATAGTGAGTTCTCAATTTAACAACAGTGAACTCTGCCTTATATAGGCAACCCTTGTAAGCTTTAACCAATAGCAAACTAGGAACGCTAGCTCTTTCAACCAATAGTAACTCTCCGTTAAGGGCCAATTGGATTCCTTAGAACTGGCCAATCCGGTTTGGCTGCTTAATAGCCAATCAGAAGTGCAGGGCCAGAACCCTGCACTTTACCTCAAGCTCACACTTTATTACTTTATTGTATACACAACACTTGGACTAATAAACGAATTGTGCCAACTTGAGTTGGAGACCCCAACATAGATGAAGATATATGGCAAATTCATAGGTAGAGTCTCTAGTGGGTCAACTGTGTGTAAGGAGAGGTTTACTCTTCCATTTCTGTTTCCATCTCATTCAGTCTCTACTGAAATATTTTAGGATGTTGTTATACCATACACATACTTGAAAATTTAATTCTTAATAGTGGAGAAGCTTTCCTAGAGCTCAGAAAGATCCATACACCTCAATCTTGCATTGTTTCCTAAGTTCCACGTGTCCATCACACAAACAGATAACATGATCCTCCAAAAAGATGACCAATCCAGGTGTAAGAGATATTTCTGACACAGCACTTCAGCCAGCCTACATTTCTCCCCACAATCAGTATGCATACCATACCAAAAATGGTCTCCAGTTCTCACCTGGGTAGCCAGACGTAAAATCACTCACTCCTCTTATAGGTAGAGTGGGCTAGGAACCCTTCCCTGTTCCCAGCACCAACACTTCATTTTGGCAACTTCTACCAAAAACTTCCAAACCAAAGATCAATCAAACCTTGACATACCATTTATGAAATATTAGTCTCAAGATAATCATCCATTAATAATTTGATCCCAATAATGGGCAATACTGTTTTACCCTGTGGTAATTATGCTGAATGAGAATGAAAATATTTTCTGCAGACTTACTACTTCAGAGATGGCCAATGCAGGGTTGTGATGCATTGTTTAAATAGTCTACAAGGTGACATATCAGTCACCACAATACTGTTTATCAATACCAAGCCTACCCAAAATACTCTGTCACTTGAAAGGACATAATTGTTCAGTCAGACCAATTATTACTGATAATGTCAATGAGGTAATGTCTTCAAATTCCAGGCCTGTTAAATGTTAGGTTTTTTTTTTTGTTTTTTGTTTAATTATCTGCTGGTCCTTATGAGCCAGTGTAAAGAAAGAAACCATCAGAAGGAAAAATATTAATCAAATTTTGTTTGGCTTAATTCAGTAATTCGGTGGGGTGGGGGAATTTATACAATTTCAAATGAATTAGAGGCTTTCTAATTCTACTTATGGTGTAAACCAAAAACGATATTCAACTAACATTTTTAAATGACACTGTACAATATTAGCATACTCCGAAACCCTTGCACCCGGTTGGTCCGGACCAGCGGAGACCTGATTGGTCAACAGGTCGGCCGTGATTGGAGCACTAGGAATCTACCGCGATTGGCTGTGCCGAGCGCGGGAGATTCAAAGTGCTGCCATTGGCTGCCGAGCCGCGAGCCAGCCCTATATGAAGGGCTGCCGCGGCTCACATTCTCAGATCTTTACCTATACCTAATAAAGAGCTGAACTCACGTAAATGGTCTTGCGTCTCTGTCGAACCGATCCGCCTCAGATCTAACACTGGCAACGAGGATGGGATCGTGAGACAAAGAGACCATCCAGCACATGGCAAGGCGGCACGCAGCAACCAGCAGCATGGCCGGAATCAACTCACCACCCGCTCCCTTCAACCCTGCTACTGAGGACTGGGAATCCTATACTGATAGGTTCCAAATGTTCCTCGAGAGTAGCAATCTCAAGGACGCCAACAGCCACAAGAAACGAGCCATGTTCCTCGGGCCCGCAGTCTTCAAAATGGCCAAAGCGAATGGCCAAAGGTGATCACCCCCGAGCGGACTGTCATTTTTTCAAAGCCATTTGCAGGCATTGCGAGAAATGGGGGCACATCACCAAAGTGTGCTGGAATAAGAAGCACTACAGCCCGCGGCGATGAGATGCACCCCCACCAGGAGACAGCACCCCCACCAGGACCCGAGATTGCCAGACGGAGAACCGCTGGAGCCGGGAAGGTCGGAACAGGCGGCTCCAGGAGACGAGACAGAGAGAGGAAACTCACCAGACTTTCATCATCGGCCATTCCTCCACCAGCGACGCCAGAAAGGTATACGTGACGGTCGGGATAGAAGACCAGCAATGCGACATGGAAGTGGACTCAGGGTCTTTCCTCTCAATGGTCTCCTGGCGCACACTCAAGCGCCTGGTCCCCACCATCCGCCGCCAAGAACTGGAAGACCAAACACTAACCCCCAAAGACTATCAGGGAAACCGAATCCCTGTAGTCGGTAGAGGCTATTTTAAAGTCACCTTCAAGGGCCACACAGAAGTGCTACCCCTGACGATCGTCGATCGAGATCGGCTGAGCCTGTTGGGACTGTAGTGGTTCGCACCCCTGGGCATCGAAGTAACAGGCATACACCATATCGGAGAGGCAGACTGAGAAGCGGCGCTCGTGAGGGACTTCCGGGAAGTCTTCGACGACCATTTAGGCAAGTACCGGGGGTCCCCTATTTCATTTAACATAGACCCAAGCATCATGCCAATCCACCTTAAGCCCAGGCAAGTGCCATTTGCACTCAAGCCCAAGATCGATGAGCAACTCGATAAGCTCATCGTGCAAGGGGTGCTGGAACCGATCGATCATGCCCGGTGGGAGACCCCAATTGTCACCCCCATCAAGCCAGATGGATCAGTGAGAATTTGTGGTGACTACAAGGCCACCCTAAACCATGCACTCCAACAAAGGGCATACCCCGTCCCAGTGGTCCAGCATCTTCTGCACTCACTGGGGGGAGGCTGGATCTTCGCAAAGCTCGACCTGGTGCAAGCCACGACAGCAGAAGCCCGAACCATCTTAACGCACCGAGGGGCTTTCCGCTGCAACCGGCTCCAGTTTGGAGTCAGCGTGGCACCTGGGGTCTTCCAAAGCCTTATGGAAAGACTCCTCCAGGGAATAGAAGGGGTGGTGCCCTACTTTGATGACGTCTTGGTGGCCACGAAAAATGAGAAACAACTAGAAGCCAGGTTGAGGGAGGTACTGCAGAAGTTCAGAGACTCGGGACTTAAAGTCAAGAAAGGGAAGTGCCAGCTACGGGCCGAAAGGGTCGAATTTCTGGGGTACCTCCAAGACAAACAAGGGATTCACCCCACAGAAAAGAAACGGAGAGCCATAAGGGAAGCACCGCAACCAAAAAACAAAATGGAATTACAGGCTTTCTTGGGACTGTTAAACTTTTACACTGTCTTCCTACCTCAAAAGGCGACCGTGGCGGAACCGCTACATAGGCTGTTAGATAAAACAGCCACCTGGACTTGGGGAGCACGGGAGGAGAGCGCTTTCAACAACACAAAGAACCTGCTAACATCCGACACAGTACTAATCCAGTACAGCGAGACTCTGTCATTGACGGTAACTTGCGACGCGTCACCATTTGGAATTGGCGCCATACTCAGCCACCAGCTACCAGACGGGAGGGAAGCACCCATCGCTTTCTCATCAAGGACACTTTCAAAGCCAGAGCGGAACTACAGCCAGCTCGACAAAGAGGCCCTAGCAGTCGTCGCCGGCGTCAAGAAATTTCACGAATACCTTTACGGTAGGACTTTTACAATCATCACGGATTACAAGCCGCTGCTAGGAATCCTGGCGGGGAACAGGGCCACACCGAGCATTCTATCACCGAGAATGACGAGGTGGTTCGAATTCCTAGCAGCATACAATTACCAGCTGATACACCAACTCGGCAAGGACATCACCCATGCAGACGCCTGAAGCTGGTCACCCTTACTGGACTGGGAAGACAACCCGGCACCCACTACAGAGGTACTCTAAATAGATACAATATCCAACCCACTCGTGACCGCGCCAGACATTGCCAGAGAAACAAATAAAGACAAACGGCTGGCGCGAGTCTTGAGCTGGGTGGGAAAAGGGTGGCCGGAAGGGGACATAGACGAACTATTCAGACCCTTCCGGAACAGACAAACCGAACTCTTTACCGAAAAGGGCTGCATACTTTGGGGGGACAGAGTGGTAATTCCTGAAAAATTACAGGAAAAGGTATTGGGAATGTTGCATGAGGGGCACCCGGGGATGGTTAAGATGAAAAGCCTGGCCAGAAGCTACGCATGGTGGCCAGGAATGGATAAACAGATCGAAACCTGGGTTGCCAAATGTAAACAATGCCAAGAGTCCAGATCCAATCCACCCGCCACCCCAACCCAAGAATGGGAAAAACCAAGAAGTACATGGTCCAGAATTCATATAGATTTCATGGGGCCAACCAAGGGACATATGTACCTTATCACAGTAGATGTTTACTCCAACTGGCTTG
Source organism: Emydocephalus ijimae (assembly GCA_004319985.1). NCBI lineage: Eukaryota > Metazoa > Chordata > Lepidosauria > Squamata > Elapidae > Emydocephalus > Emydocephalus ijimae. Next base: position 6,553 of record BHEV01009473.1, on the reverse strand, counting down.
AGGTAAGCACTATGAAGTCAACCACGACAGAGGCAGTGATAAGGAAACTGAGCAAACTTTTCGCTACGCACGGCCTGCCAGATGTAATAGTGTCAGACAACGGGCCCCAGTTCATCGCACTAGCATTTGAACAATTTCTGGCAGGTCAAGGGATACGCCATGCATTAACCGCACCGGTAAATCCGGCGGCGAACGGGTGGATGGAACACATGGTCCAATACACCAAGAAAGCTATCCAGAAAATAGAAACAGCCAATATACAGGACAAAATCAATAAAATGCTCCTCATCCAACACATTACACCTAGCGCAACCACAAACAAAAGCCCGGCGGAACTAATGATGGGCCGGAAACTACGCTCTACACTAGACAGAATGCACCCAACATATAACCCAGACAAACCCCCAGGTTCCTCCAGCAAACACAGAACATTCAACATAGGGGACCCAGTATACGCCAAAAATCTCACAGGAGAACCACTCTGGGTGCCAGCAACAATCACCCAGATAACCGGGCCCCTATCATACCGATTGGAAACTAGCGACGGGAAAAACTGGAAACGGCACATAAACCAACTTAGGTCAAGAATAGCTGCCACAACCAGCCAAACACCCGAACAAGAAACTAGAAGGGGGGGGGGAATCGGTAAGCGATAAAGAAGGAACCGAAGAAAACCAACTAACGCAAACAGAACACCCCCCACCTAGAATAGATAAACCAATAAACCGATGCTACTCACCTGTAGACGCAGGACCAATGGAGCACGAAACCCCGGGGTCTTCACTTGGAAGGAGCAGCCAAACCAGCTCACCCGGCCAGGAAAAACCGAGCAGGAGCAGAAGCAGCAGCTCAACCAGCCCAGGAGAACCGGGAGGGAGCTACCAAGAAAGGCCCAGCTCAACGTTCCAGGCAGTTCCATCCCAAGGAACCGGAGCGACAGAGGAGGCATCCGAACCGGTCAACGACCACACCAGAACTGAACCGCACAGGTCAAGGAGGCAGGGAAAAAGCCCCGCCTACCCACACGACTACATCACCACGCACCGCAGGACGAAACCAAGAGGGGAGGGGTGTACAATATTAGCATACTCCGAAACCCTCGCACCCGATTGGTCCGGACCAGCGGAGACCTGATTGGTGAACAGGTCGGCCGTGATTGGAGCACTAGGAATCTACCGCGATTGGCTGCGCCAAGCGCAGGAGATTCAAAGTGCTGCCATTGGCTGCCGAGCCGCGAGCCAGCCCTATATGAAGGGCTGCCGCGGCTCGCATTCTTAGACCTTTACCTATACCTAATGAAGAGCTGAACTCATGTAAATGGTCTCGCGTCTCTGTCGAACCGATCCGCCTCAGATCTAACAGACACTAAGTTTCTAATCGCTTCAGAAATTACATATTAACAATTTTAAAGCTTTTAGAGAACTCTCACCATAAGAATAAGAAATTTGAAAAGTCCTTACCAAATGAGTTTATTGTCAACTCTTAACAAAAGAAAAAGTATTTATAAGCTTAAGAACATAAAGAATCTGAAATTTACAGCCAAAGGCTAAGTAAGATTTTGATCTTAGAAAATTATAAGTGGACAAAGTTTCCAGATAAATTTGGAATATTGAAAATTTTACAGCAATATTTCAGAATTAATTAAAAAGAGAAACAGCTTCTAGATGTTTTGGTTTTAGAAGATATAACAGAGATAAATAATTCTATAATTTTACTAACTGAACACTAAAGGGGGAAAAGAGTTAAAATACTAGCCTATAAAATATAAAACATCGTAAAAGTGAAAATACTAGGGGAAACTTTTGAAAAATGGAGTAAAAATTAGTAGCCAGAACATCAATAATGTCAGTAATGATGTCCGCTTCTACAGATACACTATGTCCAAAAGGTGTTACTGAAGAAATAAAATATGTAAAATAAATTTTATCTGACAAACTAAAGATGGTATTGAAAATAATTTACAGCTGACAGGCCAAGAGAATGGAAAAGGTTATTTCACTAGATTTACAAAAGAAATTGATATTTTAAAATTAAAAAGGAAAATACAAATGAGAAACCAAGAGAGTCACCAGATAAATATTTTTCTTCTGGGTGGAGGGTAATTAGGAGGCTTAATAAAGCTTGAAAAAACCTCTTTATAGAACAGAGAAGAAATTATGATTAAACAAATCCTACAATAGTTGAATGAATCTATGATTAAGATTGTTAGAAGTAAAAGGAAGATATATAAAGTTGGGTCATTTGATCAAAATTAAATTAAGATTTGTTATTTCTTGCAACCTTTTAAAGAATTTCTGCGAACAGCAGGACTGAAAATATAAAGTTTGAAGCATTTGTTTATAGACAAGAGATGGGCTGTCAGATGAGGATTTTTTTTTTGTAAGCTTAGAGGAAGTAAAGTCACCAAATGTGCCTTTACTTGTTGTTGTGAAGGTTGGAAATCTCTCCTTCATGCTATATATTTATTTTTCCTTTCTATTATATTCTTATATTTGGGGTTGTTGTACCTACCACTATTGGTACTAACAATAATATTATCAATAATACAAAGATTGGTACTATTTTTGCTTTCTTTTGCCACAGTCATTCTACTATTTGCAGTTCATTGTAGTTTGTGACTTTATACAGTTTCTTCTCTTCCATTTTGTTTTTCCGGATATTGCCAAATCCACTATCTGGACTTTCTTATCTTTTTTATCAAGAATGATTAAGTCTGGAATGTTATGTGTCAGGTGCTCATATGTCCCAGAACACTTGAGTTTTTTCATTTTCTATTACTTTGTCTAGTTTGCGGTCCCACAAGCTTTTGCTAATTTGCATTGTTACTACTTTGTCATTTGTTTGTCAATCTGTGCAATCTTCATGCAGAGCTAAGTGGATCTTAGTTTCTTCAGTTTTTCTGCAGAAGTGGCATTTGCTGTCTATTGCTGTCTTTGCAATTCTGATTTTGTATGCATTTGTTCTTAAGGTTTGGTGTTGTGCAGCCAGAATAAGCTCTTCTGTCTCTTTTTTTCAATTTTCCTGCTCTTAGTCATTGCCAAGTTGTTGTTGCCTGCTTTCCCTGCTTTTTTTTATTTTAAATATACCAGCCATATAATACTTTGCCTTGCCATGTTAGTTTTCTAATCTTAATTTGGTCTTTCTTATAGGTCAGTTTGGTCTCTCCAATACTCAGTAAGTCTTCATGCCATACTACCTTTAATGTACCTTCTTCACTATCCTTCAGAAGTTCTTCCAATGCCCTAAGTTCTTCTTCAACAGCCTGGTGCATTGCAACATTCCAGACCTACCTATGCAGAGTAACCAGAATCTTATTATTATTGCTAAGTAGCTGCATTTTTTGAAATAAAAAATGGGCACAGAATATATTTTCAAATAGACACTAAAGTAGCAGGCAATAATACTCCCACAAAAGTCTATGATTAATCAATTCCCTAATGAACAATGTGTTTTGATTAAATGGTAGGTCAACTCTTTTCTCTATATCTTTATCCTACAGTTTTATGCAGAACAAAAGCTAAAATATAAAGCTTCCTAAATATGGGGCATAGTTTACTTCCTTTCTCAAGGCAGGTCCCAATCCGTGTTCCTAGGAAGTAAAAGGTCCAGCCCACACCCACTGCAATGAGGGATGCCTCAGAGTCCGATGCTCTCTCTGCTCCTTTTTAACATCTACAATTGAGTAAATCACCCATCACCACAGGATACAGTACCATCATTAAGCAGATGACACGTCCTAGTCACAGGTGAACAGAATGGGGAAAAGCAGGTTTCAGCTAAACCCTGATAAGATAAAGTGGATTAGGTGGGGTATTCTCCTGCATCTGAAGGCTTACCATCTCTGGTCCTGGATGGGGTTGCATTGCTCCAGACAGACCCGGTGTGTAATCTGGGGGTTCTTCTGGACTCACAACTCCTGTTCTAGGAGCAGGTGGCAACTGTGTTTAGCAGGGCCTTTGTTCAATCCATTTTATGCATGAATTAGCTTTGTCCTGGATTGGGAAGTCCTCTAAGTCTCTTATGCCATGATCATCTCTCAGACTGGAGAAGCTAGTGCAGAATTCAGCAGCATGGCACCTCTACTGAATAAGGTACATTGGGTGCTGGCTTGTTATGACCTGTAATTTATTTATTTGCTTGCCACCCATCATGGTGGTGGCAAGCCAGGTAGGCCAAGGAACCGTTTCATCACTAGTATATGACCCATCCCATCCAGTCTGGCAAGAGCAGCATGCAAAGGACCCCATCAATTAAAACAAAATCAACTAGTGTGATCTAGGACAAGAGCCTTTTCTGCCATTGCTTGTGCCCTGTAGAACACCTTACCCCTGGAAGTGAGGTTACCCCCCCCCATTCTTTTGGTATTTTGGAAGAGCAATAAGCCTTGGCTTTGCCAACTAGCATGGGGGTCCAAGAGTGATATATACTCCTGGAGATGGTGGATGAATAATTTACTGAGATAACTAGCTCGTATCAGGATGGTCAACTTCTTCCAACAAGTGCACAACTTGAAAAGGGATACAAATAAACAAAAAGTGGCATTTCTAACAGGCAGTATTATTGATTTGGCTTCAGCAACCATTAGAATGGCAGATGTTGCAGGAACACTGCCATTGGTTCTCAAATACATCTTTATGTACTTTGCTACTTACATCTCTTAGACGTATCATTTTAGATATTAAATAAATGGGGGAAGGGAAACCAAATCCCATTTAAGTTCATAAATATAACGATATAATCATTATATTGAAACTTTTCAGCAATACGACATATTACATGTGCTAAAGATTACAGTGACTGACTGTAAAGTGGCAAGGTTTTTATTGTTCATTGTATTATATCTCTTTCATGGAGATTTAAGGGGGATCCAGATAATATTGTCTTCCAGTTTTAAAATTTACGTGTACATACATGGCCACACACCCTTTCAACCCAAGACTCTGCTAAAGAAGGAAAGATGGAATATTTTCACAATGCTGGCTGGTTTGTCAATTTGGGGTTTTCCCACTCCTGCCTTATGAACTCCCGACCTCTTAGTTTCTTCTACTCTGTTTTCTATGTCTCCTATGACCTTTTTTTTATCAAACATCTTGCCCTGCCTTTAACCTTCCCCAGTTCTTCCTTCTCATTCATGCCTCCTCTGCATGCTTCCTTCTCTTTTAAAATTTGCCACTCTATTGCCGAACTATTCCTCTGCTTCCTGTACTCCTCTTTGAGATTTTGCTGAATATAAAATTACAAACAGAATGAAAGTAAGAGTGTACCTAGAGTCAAGGCAGCAGTACAAAAGACTGACAGGGTTTCATTACAATGCTTACTTCTCTGTAAAATAGATGGGATATAGGCTTTTCCAACAATGGAGTCTGATAGATGTTTTGATAGGAACCAGTAGGTTTGTGCCAACAATTTGCGAGGAGAACAGGAGAACACAACACTGAGAATGGTATTATGCTTAAGATGGGGAGGAGACTCAGGTCCCTGGCCATTCTCAGGCACAGAAGCTCATGGGTAACTTTCTGTTTGTCACTTGCACAGCCCAACTCATGTCAAGGGCAGTGGTTCTGGAGAAAAAAAAAATAGGAGGAGGACAAATGCTGTTGTCAGCTCCTTAAGGCTAGACCTAACTCTGATAACAAATAATACTCAGCTCTAAAATAAGTATTACCATGCTCCATTCATGAATGACAGAGTTGTTAGCAAGCCGAATTGGAATTTTTATCACACCATACACAAACTCCAAGGCCCCATTACCTTCTGCAGCACAAATCCAGATGCATGTAATAACCAGGTGAGAGTGAGACCATGAAAATCAGGCTGAATGCATCAAAAATGAAGCTTTGGGACAAAAGATTGAATGGAAGAGAGTACCCTGAAAAAGGGTAACCTCTGGCTTGTTGGATCTCTTAATATGAGGTTCAATGTGTACAAGCCAATAATTTTCTGTCCTATTATGTTTGTTTACATTTATTTCCAGGTTTCACAATACGTCTAATATTACTATTATCAAAAATGATGGATTTTTTTCATTTGTACTTGGCTTAAATTATTTCAGAGTCTTGTTATTATCAATGTTTGCAAAGTGTGGTTTTTAAAAATATATAGGAACACTATTAATTTATACAGGAGTATCAGAATGGACCTTTTAAGTGGTTGGATTTTGTATAGCTCACTTAGAAATATTTGTGCTTCTGGCTTCCGGTTTCGCGTGACTTCGGTGGCAGCAGGAATTCGTGACCGTTCGCGATTCCTGCTGCGCTTGCCGCCGAGGTACCCCCGATCCAAACGGGTCAGGGGGATATGGCTGCCCTGTAGGGACAGCCGAAGAGAGGGGGAAGCCGGACAGAGGGTTGGGGGTGCCGCAGCCCCCCTCCCCATCTGGAAAAACCCCTTTTTCCCAAGGCGGTGGAGCGGCGGTCAGCAATGGCCACCACGAAGAAGCCAGCAACCGGGTAAGATTGTGCTGGAGGAAGTTGGATAAGTGAAAGTGCTGGCTGAGCCGGGTCAATCAACATCTTTTAAATTCGTTGGAACTGAGCCATCTGAATTGCTGGAG
>BHEV01009472.1:6854-20307 GCA_004319985.1 Emydocephalus ijimae | reverse complement strand
TGGGTTAAAGCCTGTCCCAATTGCCAACAAGTCAGCAACGCCCCACCAAAAGCCATGCCTACTGAATGGGAGATGCCACGTCGACCCTGGTCCAGAATCCACCTGGATTTCACGGGGCCAACAAATGGCCACACCTTCCTACTTACAGTCGACGCCTACTCCAATTGGTTGGAAATCCATCGTATGACGACTACAACCTCCGAGGCGGTGATCAAGATCCTAAACAGACTCTTTGCAACCCACGGATTACCAGACATCCTGGGGTCCGATAACGGGCCACAGTTTACTGCACTAATGTTCAAGCAGTACCTCACTGACCGCAGCATCCACCATGCGCTCACCTCGCCAGTGCACCCTGCGACCAACGGCCAAGCAGAACGCATGGNAGGTCAATCAAATTCTCTTCTTGCAACACATCACTCCACATAGCATCACCGGCAGAACTCCCACCGAACTACTGATGGGACGAAGACTCTGATCCCACCTCGACCGGTTGCACCCTGCTTACGAACCAGAAAGACCAATAGGATCCAGTGGCCACTGTAGCACCTTCCAGGTAGGAGACCTCGTTTATGCACGGAACTTATCGGGCGACCCGTTATGGAGAGAGGTGACAGTAGAACGTGTAACCAGCCCCAAATCCTACATGGTGCAANGTGCAATGCCTTGACAATAAATTGTGGAAACGGCATATCGACCAATTGCGGTCACGACTTGCAACGGCCAGTCAACAGCTGCCCTATGACCAAACCGAGGGGGGGGGAAATATGGAAGAAGATGAAGTTCCAGGGAACCCGTTCGAAGGGAACGACAAATTAAATGATACTCAGGAAACGGAGCAAGAAGAAGAAACACTTGCACCTCAGGGAATTGAGGAAAATGTGGGCAACGAAGAAGAAATAAACTCTGAACGAGAGGCAGAACCACTGCCAAACAACAACCTACCTCAACAGGATTGCAATCAACCAATTCAACGAAAATCCAAGAGACTTAAAAGACAACCGGCCTATTTAAAGGACTGTATAACTGCACCGGAATTGAGAAGCTAGGGGGAAGGGGTGTTGTGTATACAATAAAGTTAATAAAGTGTGAGCTTGAGGTAAAGTGCAGGGTTCTGGCCCTGCACTTCTGATTGGTTGTTAGGCAGCCAAACCAGATTGGCCAGTTCTAAGGAATCCAATTGGTCCTTAACGGAGAGTTATTATTGGTTGAGAGAGCTAGCGTTCCTAGCTCGCTATTGGTTAAAGCTTACAAGGGTTGCCTGTATAAGGCAGAGTTCACTGTTGTTAAACTAGAAGTCACTGTGCAAATAAAGAGCTGAAGTTCACCGTTCAGAGGCTGTCTCCATTTATTCCGACCCATGCTCAATACTTAACAGGAACTGTTACGTTTTTAGCATGGGTGAGAAAGAATGGAGACAAGCCTCTGAACGGTGAACTTCAGCTCTTTATTTACATTGTGACTTCTCACTTTAAACAGCAGTAAAACCCGCCTTATATAGTCCTTTAAACAGCAGTAAAACCCGCCTTATATAGGCAACCCTTGTAACGTTTAACCAATAATGAGCTAGGAATGCTAGCTCTTATAACCAAGAAGAACTCTCTGTTAAGGGCCAATCGGATTCCCCGGAACAGGCCAATCTGGTCCGGCCGCTTAACAGCCAATCAGAAGTGCAGGGCCAGAACCCTGCACTTACTCCAAGCTCACACTTTATTAATCATATTGCATACACAACACCCCTTTCCCCTGGCTTCTTAGTTCAGGGCACAGTTACATAGTCCCTTAAAATAGGACGGTTGTCTTTTTAGTCTCTTTGATTTTCGTTGTATCAGCTGGTTGCAATCCTGCTGAGGTAGATCGTTGTTTGGCAGTGGGGTTGCCTCTGGTTCAGAGTTCACTTCCACGTCATTGCCCACATTTTCCGCAATTCCCTGAGGTGCGGTTCCGCTACCTGAGTTTCTATTAAATCGTCGTTTCCTTCGACGGTTTCCTAGGACTTCATCCCCCCCTCAGTTTGGTCGTAGGGGAGTTGTGGACTGGCCGCTGCAAGCCGCGACCGTAATTAGTCGATATGCCGTTTCCAAAGTTTATCGTCAAGGCATTGCACAAGGTAGGATCTGGGGCCGGTTACACGTACTACTGTCGCTTCCACCCACAACGGGTCACCCGACAGGTTTTTTGCATAAACGAGGTCTCCTACCTGGAATGTGTGACAGCGGCCGCTGGATCTTAGTGGTTTTTCCGGTTCATAAGCAGGGTGCAACCGGTTGAGGTGGGAGTGGAGCTTTCGTCCCATTAGCAGTTCAGCGGGAGTTTTGTTGGTGATGCTATGTGGAGTGATGTGTTGCAAGAAGAGGATTTGATTGACCTTGTCGTCAATGTTGTCGTAGTCTACTTTTTGCAAGGTTTTCTTCACAAATTGGACCATGCGTTCTGCTCGGCCATTGGTCGCAGGGTGCGCAGGCGAGGTGAGCGCATGGCGGATGCCGCGGTCAGCGAGGTACTGCTCGAATTCTAGTGCAGTAAATTGTGGGCCGTTGTCGGATACCAGGACGTCTGGTAATCCGTGGGTTGCAAAGAGTCTGTTTAAAATCTTGATAACCGCCTCGGAGGTCGTAGTCGTCATGCGATGAATTTCGAGCCAATTTGAGTAGGCATCGACGATAAGCAGGAAGGTGTGGCCCTTGGTTGGCCCCGCGAAGTCCAGGTGAATTCGGGACCAGGGTCCACGTGGTGTCTCCCATTCAGTAGGCATGGCTTTTGGTGGGGCGTTGCTGACTTTTTGGCATTTGGGACAAGCTTTAACCCACTGTTCGATTTGCTTGTCAATGCCCTGCCACCATGCGTAGCTTCATGCAAGGGCTTTCATTCGCACGATGCCAGGGTGGCCCTCGTGCAAAGTTCTCAGCAATGCTTTTCGGAGCCGTTCTGATATAATGACTCTATCGCCCCAGATGACACAGCCTTTCTGGGAGAAGAGTTCGGTCTGTTGAGACTTGAAAGGTGCCTTAGTTGTATGTCCTTCTTTCCATTTTTTGTACTTGTCCTTTTTTTCTTTCAATTTGCCAGAAAGATCTTTGTGTAGCCATGCTGGTTTCTTCTTGGATTTCTTGTTTATCTTTCTCAGTGGTATTGTGCTTGTTAAGTACTGTGCATGAGTCATAATAAGTGGAGACAGCTTGGAACAGCGAACTTCAACTCTTTATTTACATCGTGCAAGCAAGCCATAACGGTTCTCTTTTTCTTATATAGGTATCTTATGCATGATTTGACCAATAATCAACTTGGAACACTATTTCTAATAACCAATGAAAACCCTTACTTAAAGACCAATCAGGTTTGTTATAGCTGACCAATCCTGGTCAAGCTGCCTGATATCCAATCAGAAGTGCAGGGCCAGAACCCTGCATCTAACCCCAAGCTTGGACCTTTATGCATTTATTGTATACACAACAGTGCTGGTCTGGGCTTCTGTGATCATACTTTTTAGTTTCCCAAGATTCTTGACCGAGAGGGCCAAGCCCTCTGCCAGCAAAAACAGACTCCTGAGCTCCATTTTCAGCTGCGACAGCTTCCTGCAAACTTCTGCCAGCAAAAACAGAACTCAGGAAGGTCACACATAGCCCTCACAAGCTCCATTTTCACTGGCAGAAGCCAGTCCTTCACTGTTTCCAGGGTGACCCTATGGGCCAGATTTAAACACCCCATGGGCTGAGTAACACCCCTGGTTATATATTGCCTCTCTCTTTTTCTAAAATTAAATAATCATTCCCTCATCCTTGCTAAACACATGTATTTTCCTACTCAAGCAACTTCTTAGATCACGTGCTCCTATATTCTTCCTGGTACTTATTATCTCAAAGAAACAATAACTTTTATTTTTACTTTATTTTATTTTGTGTTTTGAATAAACCGATTGGGTGTTCTTGCAGTTCATTGTGCTTTCAGAAACTACCTCCAAATCCATAATTTGAAGTTATCTATCTTTTTCTCCCCCTTTCTCCAGTTGTAACAGCCAACACTGCCTCTGTGAAAACCATTGTTTTAACTATTTGGAGCTTTGTTGTCATAGATATATATACTTATTATTCATGACAATGAGAATTCTCACACATTCAGTGAAATACAACTAACCCTGATAATTAATTCCATCATTTCGCATATTTATTTTGAGATTCTCAATATAGGCCTCTTGGCATAGTTTTGACCACTAAGTAAGCTATGTATCCTGCTAAACAGCTTGCCTACTGAAGAGAAAGTGGCCCCTATTCTCATGATCTTTATATTATTAGCTATGATTTGTTTAGTCTTGGTGTAATATTGTTCCAGGAAATGTATTTGAATAACTAAGATTTCATTATATAATATAAATTATGCATCTCCTTGAAACATGTGGAGTTTCTCAACGAGACTTCATGAAAAGATTTTTTACTTGGACTTTTTGTCTGACAAAGAGCAACTTTTCACTACTCTATTAAACAAGCAACAGCCAATCACGACATTTGCTCTTTATGATGGTAAACACAATATACAAGCATATACTGTATACTTAATTCTGAACTCTTTGCTTAATGGGTGAGCTGGAATGAATTATTGTGACCAATTTAAAGATTAACTGATGAACTGTGGCCCGAGCTGACTGAATAATACACTCCAGAAACCTTGGAGGAATTATTCTAGTACTACCTGATTATAGATAAGCAACTCAAAGAATTATAAGTATGTACAAGAAAAAGAGGTGCTATTAATCTGTGTACTTCCTCCCTGTCCTTTCATTCAATTATCAGAGTCTTCCAGTATGACCTGTACAGCTAGATAAAAGTAATATAGATGCATGCAAGACCTTTGTTTATAATGTGGAGATTCAGGACATTTTGCACTAGTGTAACCTGGTCAATTTGACTATCCTGAGTCAACTGAAAAAGTAGTATGTGAGTAGTATGTCACCTTTGTAGTATGTGAAAGGTAACTCTGAAAGTAACTGTCCTTAAATGTGCAAAGCTTGTCTTGTAATAATAAAATGAGCTCAAAATAGGGGGCACTGGCAATCAAGACACTTGATGCTAGCTGGCATTTTTATTATTTTCATTTTATTTTATTTTCATGTATTTTTTAGTTTTAAACCCTGGTTAACTCTGGAATCAAACACAAATTCCTAGGTTCTCCTGTTGTATTTGTCCCCCAAGAATATAGACCCAGAAATAATGGGAAAAACTATTGATGGAAGATTTCTGCACTCTGGACCAACTTTTACATATATATCCCCTCTTCAGCTTATGCTTTCTGGTGAACCAAAAATCTGCAAATACCTTTATCTTGTTTTTTACATTTCAGAATTAGGAATGAACTAGTCCCATAAATACAATCCACAAATTCATTACAGCAAAGAAGTAATTATATTTGACTCCCAGAAATACCAGACTCACAGTTTGCAGGGCCTAAGGATTTTTCTTATCTTCTCACGAACTGTTAGTACTTTAACGTCCTCTTTTCCTGAAATCTTCAATATTTCATCTCTTCCTGGTGCTTAAGAGCTTATTACTTGTTTCTTGCACTTTATTTTCTTCCATAAAAAGAAAAGGCACTTGAAACTGGCTGTTACATTTTATTTTCAATCTGGATCTATAATAAACCTTCAAGTTCTTTTTATCTAGGGCCCATAGCTGTTCCGGACTAGCAGGCTCGTAAACCTGCAAACCTGATTGGTCCGCTAACAGCAGGTCATGATTGGTCACTCCGGGCTAATCCGATTGGCTCGTTAACGGGCTGCTGCGATTGGACAACCCAAGCGCGGCAAGCTTAAATAATTGTCATTGGACGTTTAGCTGCAGTCAGTTCTATAAAAGGAGCTGCTACAGCCAGGCTTTTTCGCTCCGATCAGAAATCACTAATAAAGAGTTGAAGTTACTATCCGAGGTCTTGTCTCCGTTATTGTGCCCATCCTTCCAGACACAACACTGGCGACGAAGGTGGGATGCGGAGATGATAGAGCTGACTGAGCACTCACAGAATATTGGCAGAGCATGTGGCTAACAGCGCACAGACATCGGCAGAATGGCCAGCAGCTCTATACCACCTGCCCCGATTGATCCAGCTAGCGAAGACTGGGACTCATATACGGGCAGGTTTCAAATGTTCCTGGAGTCCAACAATCTAAAGGATGCCACATCTAGCAAAAAACGTGCGGTTTTCCTAACGCATTGCGGACCTGCCGTTTTCAGAATGGCAAAGGCACTTGCCAAACCGGCTGAAGTCAAAACGATGGACTGGAATACCCTTGCTCCCATCCTTCGTGCCCATTGTGGAGCCAGTACAACAGAAACTGCTCCGGCAGTTCCAACCCTCATTCAAAGACACGAATTTTACCAGAGGGATCAACGCGAAGGTGAGAATATCGGGGACTTTGTAGCTGACCAAAGGAACTTGGGTGGATTGTGTGGCTTCACAAATCTAGAGGAAGCCATGAGAGATTGGATTGTCCTTGGTCTAAAGACCCAACTGTAAAAAGCAAGATTATGGCAAAAGGAGACATCACCCTTGCAGATGCCATAGCAGATGCCACTGCAGCTGAAGCTACCTGCAAATCAGCAGCACAAATGCACCGAACGAATGGGGCCAGCCGCCAACCCACCAGTGATACAGCAATATCATCAGAAAAATACACATTGACCACCCACCATGAAGACATCGATTCCTCATCGGATAGTGAGGAGGAAGAAGTCAACAGACTCAGGTCAGAGCGCAAGCAACGAGACCAGCAGGGTCGTAAATCCAATTTCCAATGCGCTGGATGCAGGGGAGACCACCCACAATCCGAATGCAGGTTCCTAGATGCCATCTGTCGTTCCTGTGAGAAAAGGGGGCACATTGCTAAAGTGTGCCGGAACAAAAGAGGATCCAGTCCCAAGAGGAAAGAAAATAATTTCTGACAATCAGCAGGCACCCCGCCCACAAATCGGGACCACTCAAACAACCAGTGGAGCCAGTACAACAGAAACCGGATGTTTACTGGCGTAACCAGACAGGAAGAGGCACATCAGACCATCACCATCAGCCAAACTTCATCGTTAGACGCCAAGAAAATCCGGGTAAAGGTCACCATTGAAAATCGTCCATGCATCATGGAAGTGGACTCCGGGTCTTCCCTATCTATGATCTCCTGGAAAACCCTTAAGCAGCTGATTCCTGACATACGCCGCCAGGATCTTAGCACCCAGAGACTTATATTAAAAGACTACCAGGGCAACCGAATCCCGGTCGCTGGTTCCAGTCACGTCCAGGTCTCCTTCAAGGACTACACCACAATACTACCTCTCACCATCATTGACAGAGACCGGCCCAGCTTATTGGGTCTACAGTGGTTCGCGCCATTAGGAATCGAAATGGCAGGCATCAACCAGACTGTAGATGAAAACTGGGAGGCGGCCCTCGTCCATGACTTTCAAGAAGTCTTCACTGAAGAATTAGGCAAGTACAAAGGGTCCCCCATCTCATTTAATCACTGCCCTGATATCGCACCCATTCGCCGAAAGCCACGCCAACTTCCCTTTGCTCTCAAACCAAAAATTGATGAGCAATTGGACAAACTAATTGCAAAGAGCATGTTAGAACCCATCGATCACGCCTGATGGGAGACCCCAATTGTAACTCCCCCAAAACCTGACGGATCTTTGAGAATCTGTGGGGATTACAAGGCTACCCTCAACCACGCATTACAGCAGAGCGCCTATCTGGTACCCATGATCCAACATCTCCTTCACTCACTTGGGGGTGGAAAAGTATTCGCAAAGCTTGACCTGGCTCAAGCTTATCAACAGTAGAGGCAGAAACCGCAGAAGCCTAAACCATAGTTACACACAGAGGTGCATTCAAATGTAACAGACTCCAGTTTGGAGTAAGCGTAGCACCAGGCATCTTTCAAAGTTTGATAGAAAGGTTGTTACAGGGCATCAAAGGGGTCATGCCCTACTTCGATGATGTATTGATAGCCGCCCCTACAAGAAGTCAGTTAGAAAAATGCCTGAGAACTGTTCTACAAAAGTTCAAAGACGCCGGCCTCAAAGTTAAGAAAGAAAAGTGCCAGTTATGCACTGAGAGGGTTGAATTTCTTGGTTACCTTCTTGACAAACAAGGAATTCACCCTACTGAAAAGAAATTGACTGCCATTAAAAATGCCCCAAGACCAAAGAACAAAACAGACCTCCAAGCCTTCCTGGGACTTATTAACTTTTATAACATCTTCTTACCCCAGAAGGCGACCATTGCTGAACCCCTGCATAGACTCCTCGACAAGAAGGCTTCCTGGTTTTGGGGATGACGGGAGGAGCAGGCTTTCCAACAAGTAAAAGACCTTTTAACTTCGGATGCAGTACTCATCCAATATAATGAGACACTTCCATTAACTGTGACTTGTGACACCTCACCTTTTGGGGTAGGAGCCATCCTGAGCCACATCCTACCAAACGGTACAGAGGCGCCTACTGCATTCTTTTCAAGAACTTTGTCTAAAACAGAGAGAAACTATCGTCACTTAGATAAAGAAGCCCTCGCTATTATATCTGCCATCAAAAGGTTCCACGAGTACATGTATGGAAGATCCTTTTCCATCATCACAGATCATAAGCCATTACTTGGCATCTTGGCAGGTGACAAACCAACTCCACACATCCTATCTCCAAGGATGACACGATGGTCAGAGTTCTTAGCCGCCTACGACTACCAGTTGAGACACCGACCAGGGAAAACCATCCCCCATGCAGACTCTCTGAGTCGTTCTCCACTGCCAGAACTTCTAGATGACCCAGCTCCCACACTATCAATACTACAAATTGAGACACTTCCCTCACCTCCACTAACAGCATAAGACATCGCATTGGAAACAAAAAAAGACTCATGTTTGGCACGGGTTCTTAGCTGGGTGGAGAGAGGATGGCCAGAAATCAAACTCAACAACACCTTTAAACCCTTCAAGAACAGACAAACAGAACTTTTCCCCCAAAAGGGGTGCGTGTTGTGGGGAGACCAAGTGGTCATACCAGCTAAACTACAAAAAAAAGTTCTAAATTTACTACACGATGGACATCCAGGCATCGTACGAATGAAAGTGCTGGCAAGGAGCTACGCCTGGTGGCCAGTTATGGACAAACAAATTCAGGCCTGGGTTGCCACCTGTAGCAAATGCCAAGAAACACATTTGGCCCTACCGAAAGCATCACCAGCTGAATGGGAAATGCCCAGGGGTCCATGGTCCTGCATCCACATTGATTTCACGGGACCTTCAAAAGGACATACCTTCCTGACAACAGTAGACGCCTACTCTAACTGGCTAGAGGTTAACAAAATGAAGACTACCACTACAGATGTAGTTATCAAGAAATTGAACATTGGCAGATGGTCGTCTCTCCTGGTAACAGCAGCCAAACAGGGTCAGTGAATCATGAGAACCCAGATGGTAGCAACGAAGGAGGTGTTGCAGGTACCCCCGGATCACCTGTAAGGACACTTAGCGTTGAAGCCAGTTCACCACTCCAGACAATCCCAGTGAGCAGTCCATCAGAACCAGAAACCGAGCAAAGACCTTTTGAACAATGCAAATCAGGTAGACAGGTGCGAAGACCCGCCTACCTGTGAGAGTACATTACCCCACCCCTTAGACGGAACCTAGAGGGGAGGGATGTTCCGGACTAGCAGGCTCGTAAACCTGCAAACCTGATTGGTCCACTAACAGCGAGTCATGATTGGTCGCTCCAGGCTAATCCGATTGGCTGGTAACGGGCTTGGACAACCCAAGCACGGCAAGCTTAAATCATTGTCATTGGACGTTTAGCCGCAGCCAGCTCTATAAAAGGAGCTGCTGCGGCCAGGCTTTTTTGCTCTGATCAGAAGTCACTAATAAAGAGTTGAAGTTACTATCCGAGGTCTCGTCTCCGTTATTGCACCCATCCTTCCAGACACAACAATAGCCAATTTTAGGCAAATAATTCTAGTATATAGTATATTCTTTCTCTATGCATGTTGTACTCATTCTACTCCTACTTGTATTGGATTTTAGTTTCATCTATTTTACTTCATTTTACTTTCATCTATTTTCCTTGATTATTTTTTTCCCAGATTAGTCCTACTTTAGTTGTAAAATTTCCTGTGATTTGTCTAATCTTCTTATACATTTATCTCATTTTCATTTCCCCCCTGTGTTCGTTGATATTCTTGACTGACATATCATTTCTTGTCCTTTGATGTTAACAGTCTGTATTTAGTTGCCATTATATCCTTCTTATTGCTCAAGGCATTCATCCTCCAGTTTTCCCTGGCTATTATCTTGCAAAAATCACTTAGATCTTTTCCTCTTTGAAAATTTAGGAATATTTTTCTGTTTCATTGTTCAGATTGTCTCTTGTTTCTTCCTATGGTTCCTCATATTTTCTTTTGAATAATTTAAGTGTACATGAATCCATTCCTTACATTGATCTTACATTCTGACAGTATCTCCTGCAGGCACACCTACACTTTTAATTTTCTGAGTTTAAAATGTACATTTGACATTAATAGATGTAGAGCTTGCATTTATGTTGCTTGAAGCAAGTGTTAACAATGAACAAAGAATTCTTTTCACAAAACACTAATAATCTATTGCCTCCATTATTATATTTAACCAACCACATCTTTCTTTGTCACTTGTTCCTCTATTTGTTTGATTTAAGCATTAAAATCACCTATTAGCAGCACTCCATCACATCTAGATGTTGCATTTATTACCTCATACAATTTGTCATAGATTTTCTCAAGCTGTCTTCTACCTTTGCATCCGCAGTAGAAGCATAATCTTTGAGAATTAATGCTATGGTTGATGTTATCAATGTTAAAATATTAAGGGCAGAACATTGATGTTCTCTAAATATCCAATATTACTAATACCATGATTGTATCATTTACTGAATTATAGCTGAGGAAACCCTTAGTTCAGAGGTGGTACTCAGCAGGTTCTGACTAGCTCTGGAGAACTGGTAGTGGAAATTTTGAGTAGCTCAGAGAACTGGCAAATACCACCTCTGACTGGATATTTTACAGTATCCTTCCCCTGCCATGCCCACCAAGCCACACCCACAGAACCAGTAGTAAAAATAATTGAATCCCAGCACCGCCTTAGTTATGTCCTTTTTAAATAGCATTGCTATTCCATTTCTCCATTTTGCCTTATTCTGGTGGGTTGCACAGTCAGTCAGGTGTTTATGCTGGATTTGGAATTTTTATCCACCTATTGACTCATTCCCAGAGACCTGAAATAGGCAGATTTACTTTAATAATAATAAAGGTATCATTGCAGCATACTCTTATCTATAATAATTCATTTTCTATTTCTATTTTTGTTTTGTTTTGTGGTCCCACTAATTTTTGCTTGTAGGTAAGCAATATTTCTTGCAAATATTCCAATGTTCCATTGTTGCTACTTCGTCATGCCATTGTTTGCAATCAGTCTGTGTGATCTTATTATTATAACAGTATATTATAAATATACCAACAAGAAGGGTATTGATAGGTCAATGATGGAAACCTGCTATTTCAACAGAAATGTCAATAATAAGTTGTATTGTAGAGTCAAACAGTTATTACTAATACATTGTTAATTAATCACTTAGTTACTGGCTGAACAATTTTTCATTTCTGCAGAGAAGTAATTTCCAGCATGTTTTTTTTTTAAACAAATTTTATTGATTTTTTAAAGACAAACAAAACATAGGACATAAAAGCATAAAACCTCTTTTCTAAAAATTACTTATAAGTTTTATAAGGCAAATAAAATGTTATTTTTAAAGCATAGTTCCACATTATCACATTTCCATTTAAGCACATATATATCTTTTCCAAATTTCTCATTATTTCTCCCTTCACTTTTATTCAATTATATTTCTTTCAATCAAGGTTTTATTAATTCTCAATCAAACATAAACACACAAAATACAAAACATAAAACAAGATATAAAAACATAAAACCTCCTTAATTATCATTTGTACATATCTTTTCCAAATTTCTCATTGTTTCTCCCTTTAGTTTTATTCCTCCAAGGTTTTATTAATTCTCAATCAAACATATCTAACCAAAACACAAAACATAAAACATAACACTTCTTTTTGGAAAGTGGCTTAGCCCCAGGTTACATCTTTTTTTACAGACCTAAATCAAATTCATGCTCACCTTATATACCATTCTTATCTTATTTACCATTCTATATTTTCTATATAACTTATCCCTTCTTTTCACTCTCTTAATTATATTTTGTTTATTTCATCTTATTTTAAAATCATTATACTTGTATCTTTTGTCCGTTCTTTTCCAATTATCTATTTATCTCTTCTCTTCAACAGAAAATTTCCCCTGTAATCACTTTTAAAGTGTGGTGCCTTTCTATCTTTCCCCTAAATTAACACTTAAAATAATACATAATTTCCGTTCTGATTCTGCTTAGTACATTCTACATGTTGCATTTTAAAATAAAGGAATAATAAATGTCAAGTTTGAGGCATGGGCAATAATGAATGGAGACGAGCCAGTTTAACAGTGAACTTCAACTCTTTTTATTACATAGTGACAGCTCAAGAAAACAGGGCAGCTACGACCCTCTTATATAGATAACCCAATAACTATTTAACCAATAAGAACTCAGGAGCACTTGCTCCACTGAACCAATACGAAGGCTCTGTTAATGGCCAATCAGACTCCCCTGAACGGGCCAATCCAATCCTGCCATTAGACAGCGAATCAGAGGTGCAGGGCCAGAAACCTGCACTTAACTCCAAGCTCCAAAATAACTTTATTATATTCTATGCATTCACAACACCCCTTCCCCCTGGCTTCTTTTTACAGGGCGCAGTTACATAGTCCTTTAGATAGGACGGTTGCTTTATTAGTCTGTTCGACTTCCGCGGTGCGTCCTGTTTTTGGCTACCATTCTGTTGAGGTAGATCGTTGTTTAGCGGAGGGGTTTCTTCAGGTTCAGCGTTCTCGTTTCCGTCCTCTCCACTATTGTCGGCAGCTCCTTTAGGTAGACCTACTATTGTCTCTAGATCTCTTTCCTGTGTCTCTATTCCGCTATCGAGTCTATCGAACAGGTTTTCTTCCATCGGGTTTTCGTCTTCTTCTGTATCTCCCCCCTCCCCTCAGCTTGGTCATGAGGGAAATTGGAATTGTCTGAACGGAGTCGCGATCGCAACTGATCGATATGGCGTTTCCAAATTTTGTCGTTGAAGCACTTTACAACGTAGGATCTTGGGCCAGTTACACGTATGATTGTTGCTTCAACCCACAGCGGATCACCGGACAGGTTTTTAGCGTATACACAATCGCCTACCTGGTAGGTACGGCATCGGCTGCTGGATCCGAGTGGTTTTTCTGGCTCATATGCTGGGTGTAACCGGTCGAGGTGGGAGCGGAGCCTGCGTCCCATTAGCAGTTCAG
>BHEV01009470.1:0-17377 GCA_004319985.1 Emydocephalus ijimae | reverse complement strand
TATTGGTTGAATCATACACAAGATGCCTATATAAGGCAGAGTTAACCGTTGTTGTTTTTCAAGTCACGATGCAAATAAAGAACTGAAGTTCACTGTTCAATGACTGTCTCCAGTTACTTCGACCCATGCCCAGTACTTAACAAAGGGGTTGCAGGAAGCCATCGCAGCTGAAAACATAGCTCACAAGGGCTGCAGGCAGCCCTCCTGAGCTCTATTTTCACTGGCAGAGAGTTGTAGGAGGCCATCACAACCAAAAACGGAGCTTGGGAGCCCATTTTTGCTGTCAGAACGCTTGGGCCACCACTGGCACCCATGACACGAGTGATGTTGAGCTGGCCACCCCTACCCTGGTCCCCCAAGGTCAAGCACAATCTTGATGCAGCCCTCAACGAAATTAAGTTTGACAACCCTGCTGTAGAAAGAAAAATCCAGTCCGGTTCCAAGCTGAGAGAAAGGCACTGGAAATAAAATGGAGGCTGACTGGAAAGAAGGACAATTCTTTATTGTTGAGCAGAGCCAACCACAGCATGCAGTTCTGGGACAGCTGACAAATTATCTTGCTGAATGCAAGGATTTTTATATTGTTTACAGTATTTTGTAATTTTGAGGTTTGCTTTGTGTGCTTTTATTATTTGATTGGTGGTGGGTTAATCCTATTATGTCCTAAAGGTCATGTCCTCTCCTTCTCAATCCTATCAGCTGGAGCTGAAGGTGTTTTGTTTGTGAATAGGTTGGCCTGGATTTCTTCCTGGGCACAAAATGTCCATCTCTAAAGACTTCCAGCATCTGCCGCAGGCTATTGGGGTTACTTTCTACCTTTGTTAAGATTTTTCTCTATTTCTCCTTTGGAGGAATATAATATTCTGCCTCTTTTACAATTTCCCAAAATATTTCATTCTTTGGGGGTGGGGGAGGATGCTTCCCACAATACCATATCTCTGAAATTAAATTGATCCTGACTCTGCCAGTGTTTTGCAAAACATTGAAGATTTGGATATGCTCCAGGACATTGGGATCAGAAAGTAGATAGCCTGGAATTTCTTGTTCTGCTGGCTGTTTTAGAGTTACAGGATTCTCAATCAACATTGTGGGTTGTTTTTTTTAAAATTCTGTTAATTGTTCTGTTGTTAAATCCAGAGTCACATCTGCAAGATGGGTAATAAAGAAAATACTGGTAGTATAGAAATCTTTTTAAATAAATAAGTCAACTTGCACAACGCTTGGTAGCTGTTTTGTTTTAGTTAGTGCTCAAATTCTCTCCACAGGTAGGAGCTGAGCAATTAGCAATACAGATGGCCCTTGTTATTCACAGACTTGTTACCTACAGCTTCACACATCTCTGATACTTAGAAACTAGGCTTTTACTACATGCCTATTAGTTCAGGTAATATGCCATCATTCTGGGTCTGGTTTTGTTGTTGTTGTTGCTTTATGCATTCACATTCTTTTTTAAAGATTAGATTGCCTGTGCAAAATACCCTTCTCCTCACCTGGCCATGTCCAATCTTGTTGCATCAACATAGTTGCAAGGTTTTGCATTTATTCCATGCAGTTGCTGGTCATCTCCTTTTTAGCACTTCACTTGGCTGGAGATGTGACTTAAGTTAAATTCTCATTAAATTCTAGGGTTGCCTCATTTTAATTTTAATATAGCTGTAATCTCTCTCCCCATCCCAAATACTAGTTCAGGCCTTAGGCAAAATTTCTCTGTCCCCTCCCTGTGGTCTACTGTTTCAAAGAGAAAGAGACAAAGAGAAAAAATATCAGAAAAAAAAGGTGGTGTCAGAGAAAGAGTGGGATTCCTTACCTATTTTGCAATCTGGCTCTACTCAATAGTTGCATCAGCTCTGCCAACCTTGTGGCCTTTACTCCCAAAGAAAAAAATATGATCCTCAAAAGATTATTCCCAAGAATAGGAATGCAGTCCTCAGTAGACTATTCCCAAAGAGAGGATCTTGATCCTCAATAGAAACAATATTACCAAGCCCTGTACTAAGTAATTCAATTCAATCAGAATAGAGCTGAAAGGGTTCTTGAAGGTCTTCTAGTCCAGGGGTCCACAACCACCGGGCCACGGACCAGTTCCGGTCTATGGAACATAGACCACCGGGCCACCGGTTTGCTGGGCGCTGCCATCTTGTTTGATGAGAAAGTGCTTCCGGGTGAGCTTTTCTGGTTGGAAAGTAGTGTTTGGGTCCTGAAGGAATCCTCGTGCCTTAGTTTCATCGAAGAGGGGGGCTTCGAACGAAACTAAGGTGCATGGATTCTTTCAGCACCCAAGGCAAGGCGAGCCAAGCGACCGTCCCGAAGCCATCCCGAAGCGAAGCCCATCGACAAAGGTACAAAGGAGGAGTTGAAGGTGGCAGGGAGAAGCAGGGGATGGATGGATGGTCAGTCGCTCAGCTCGCCTTGCCTTGTCATGCGTGCTGATACCGGTACCGGGCCGTGGATCATTTTGTGATGCCAGTACCGGGCCGTGGCACAAAAAAAGGTTGGGGGCCATTGTCTAGTTCACCCCCCTCCTCAAGTAGGAGACCATAGACCATTTCAGGCGAGTGACTGTCCAGTCCCCTCACAGTTTTCAGAAACAGCCCAGGCTGTCTTTCTCTTCCCCTTTGGAGCAGAAAGATAGTTGTGGCGAAGGAATAAGGGCCATAAGGTGCCTCTGTAATTCACTGAATGTTTTTCTTCGCTTCCTTTCCTTCACACTGTTTCAAGAAGCACAAGGAGGGAGGGATAATGTAGGAAGGGGATGCATCTCAGAGAGCTGACAAAGATACCAGCTATGAATACAGATAAAAATACCAACAATGAATTAAACCACACACACAAAAAGAAATAATAATTGCTTTCTGAACATATTGTGAAAGCAGTGAGACATGCAAATGTTACATCTGTACTTCTCTACTTGTATGGCAAATGCCGCGCAAAAGTGCAAGGTTTGTTTATTTTTCATAAGCAATCTTGCCATATTCACAGCAAATTAGAGCGGCAGAGTAAAATGCAAGGTTTCTGATGATCAGCTGAGTGCTCTATTAAAGACAAGAGGAGAATAAAATGAACATCCATCCATACCTTTTCAGGATTTTGTTCATGTATGGCCCTTTGTTTTGCATTCAGCCACTAGCCCAAGTCTTTTGAAGGAAGGAAGGAAGGAAGGAAGGAAGGAAGGAAGGAAGGAAGGAAGGAAGGAAGGAAGGAAGGAAGGAAGGAAGGAAGGAAGGAAGGAAGGAATTCTTTTGTCCAATAATGAAATGACCTTAGTTTAGATATATAGTACTCACTATTTAAATTGAGATCTTTACGTGATGAGCTTGTTAGCCCTACTAATCGTTGCCAAGGATGTGAACTGCATCAGAGAAAGCAACTGACTGAGTTCTGCCTTGAGATTTTTTTTTTGTCATCGAATTATAGTGAAAGGAGGAAACATTTTCCATTCCACAGTTCCCACTTCAGATGACACCTTCCATGTTCAGCATGCATTTTATTTTGGGAGGGAGGGTAGCTAGCTTCCCTGAAAACAATAACCCAAATGATCACCTGCATATGAATATTGATTATATGCTGAGGGAAAAATAATACCTCATCTAGACCGGCCCTCAGAAATCATTGTGTGAACCATTTTCTGCTTAGCCCAATGCAACCATAACAAAGTTATTTCCTTGAAGATTCAAGACTATCAGAAATGTTTTGGTACACAACTGTTTGCTTTGTAACAAGGAGAAATAAGCTGAGATGCAAATCAAACCAAAACATTCATAATGATGCATCTGTGCTAACAGTTTTCACACAAACAAGTAATCCAATGAGTACCTTTTTTGCTATGGGGGAAAAAAAACAGTGATTCTCCCTTTTAAATCAGTGAGAAAAATGAGTTCTCAGTTCATCATTGCAACAGCAGATGCTACTAAGATAAGAGAACCTGCCATTGCAAACCAAAAGGAAAAGAAGGAGGAAAGGAAAGGAAAGGAAAGGAAAGGAAAGGAAAGGAAAGGAAAGGAAAGGAAAGGAAAGGAAAGGAAAGGAAAGGATTGTAATGCGTTTAAATGCGTAGCAAGGCTTCTTAATATTTCCATTAAGGTCCTAATCAAAGAAAAATCTTCCCATGGGGAAACCACAAGATGAAAAGAACTGACATCAATATCCACCATACCATGCCTGTCTGTCTGTCTGTCTGTCTGTCTATGTATGTATGTATGTATGTATGTATGTATGTATGTATGTATATGTATATGTATATGTATATGTATATGTATATGTATATGTATATGTATATGTATGTGTATGTGTATGTGTAT
Source organism: Emydocephalus ijimae (assembly GCA_004319985.1). Lineage (NCBI taxonomy): Eukaryota > Metazoa > Chordata > Lepidosauria > Squamata > Elapidae > Emydocephalus > Emydocephalus ijimae. The sequence continues at coordinate 13,079 of BHEV01009470.1, read as the reverse complement.
GTGTATATGTATATGTATATGTATATGTATATGTATATGTATATGTATCTTGCACGCATTGTTACTAAGAATACCTTTGTGAGTGAAAATTAGTACCGAGCTATGAATGCAGAGGTAGAAACAAATGCAAATCAGCGTGCAATGCATAAGCCCACTGTCAAATGGAGCACAAAGCATTTAAATTTTAACATGTATTAAATTAAAATCAAGGAAATTGACAGAGATTGGATGAAAAACAAAGATATAGCATCTCTAGCTCATGCCAACTAAAAATCAGAATTATTAATGAAGCTCGGCTTTCTTCCGCTGTGCACATTAATTATTTATGATAATAATACTCCATGCTGCCATATTAAAGAATTTTCTTCTCCCGGCTTCCTGGAAAGCTCTATCTTCTGAAACCTTCAAGACGTTAAAGCCCAGAAAAGAATGCATTCCTTTCACTGCATTTATTATACTGGAAGATGAATATAGACTCGGGTTATTAAACTGGAATGAAAAACACATCTTATTAAAAACTTACATGGTTATTTTTATTCTCACTAGTTTCATATAAACTTAATGATGCAGACTGCATTTTTATGCTCATCTATTTTAAAAAAGCCCGAAGCAAGGGGGGTGGAGGGATTGCATTAATGCCAGTTTGCTATTTCAAATACAATTTGATGTCATTTACATCAAATATGCAAACAGAAAAGGATCGTTTTAAGGCCTTTTTTTTTGCCTATAGATATAGATTGGTTTATAGCAGCCGTTTTTAAAAGTTAGCACACTGAAAAACAGAAAAAAATATTTTGATTAATATTGCTATTCTGAATAGAGTTTTAGAGAAGCAAAATATTAACATATTTTCTTATCAGAATGATCTCTTTCGTTCTTTTAAGATTAAGCCATTATACCAGGCATTTTTCATAAACAATCATTTAATTTACGTTCAAATATGGACTCAGTTGAGTGGATGCATTTTAGCCAGCAAATGCTAGAGAGGATCTGCAATGTGGAGCTATGCAAAGTAGGCCTATCAATATTATTATTTTCAAAAGGTGGTTTATTATGCATGATATTAGTAAGTCTAATAGCTCCGATTCATAGAAAATTCCATAGAGAAAAAAAATAATCCTGTTTAAGTCCCACTGTAAACAACGAGGCATTTATTGGGTTCCATTTATTCCACTGAGATTTCACGGTCATTTGTATGTTGTTGTTGTTTTGGTCATTGAACCATAATTATGTCAAAATAACAGTAATGCAGATAGACTTTATGCCACTTCCATGACAGCTAGGTGAAGCTGTGAAGATTCCTTAACTGCTAGTGAAGAAATAACCTAGGAACTGCCTTCTCTGAATTGGATAGTCTGTGCCTAGCATGTGATACTAACTATGCATTTCGTATTTCTCTCCTTCACTGGTGTGAATACACCAGATCCTTGTCATTTTTTCTGCTGGTGGTCTGAGCTTAGGCTAAGAATATATATTTGGATTCAGTGAACACCAGGGGTGGGATTCAAAAATTTTAACAACTGGTTCTGTGGGCGTGGCTTAAGTGGTGAGCATGGCTTGATGGTCATGTGACTGGGTGGACACGGCTTGGTGGTCATATTATTGGCTGGGTGGGGCCAACTCAATATCACTCACCTCCTTACCTGGCCTCTCATGACTGTGGGGATGCTGCAATAGTCGTAAGTGTGAAAAACGGTCATAAGTCACTTTTTTCAGTGCCATTGTAACTTTAAATGGTCACTCCACACAAGCAAAGTACCAGCAAAGGAGGAAAAAAATTCCAGAGAAGTTCCAGAGACAGGAAGTCTAGTCCTGCCAAGAATGTAATAAAGATTAACGGAGAGGCAGTTTCTGTAAGCAATACCAGAATGTTTCCTTTCTGCCTTCCTTCCAGGATTAGGCCAGTAATTTCTTCTAATAACTGGTTCTCCGAACTGCTTAGAATGTTAACAACCAGTTCTAGCAAATAAGTGAGAACTGGTACAATCCCACCCCTGGTGAACATTGATATGAGGGCAGCAATTAACCAGCCTTGATGAATCTCAAAAAAGCCCTCAGAAGGATCTGGACAAGACTTGGATGGATGGGAATCTATCACAAAATCCAAGAGCTGTAAGCTAGACTGTAGGGGAAAAAATCAATAACAAACCACTTTCACATTGTTATCCAAAACCCCTTAAATCAACTTCTCCCCACCCTCACTCCTACTCTATTGAACAATGTTCAGTTATTCATTTGATTATTTGATATTTTTCCCCCAATACTTATAATTCTGGTTTAATCCAGACGAGGCTCACCCAACAATCAAGAAATGTCCATGACGGCAACATGACGTTGCGAGATTGACACCCATGATGTAGAATGTCAAAGCAGAGCACAACCTACTCCATCCAACAGAAAATAGAACTATCAAGGAAGAGCTGGAACATTTTTTAAAAAACACCCTTGAGTTAAAATGGCTGATGAACCACAATAGCCTGACTAAAAATTTCAGCTAAATATGTCATGTGCTTATTTTAATATCAGCTTACCCTACATTTTTTAGCTTTTCTAATTTGTCATCACCTATGTATTAAAAGTTTAGGGTATCAAATGATCACCAGCATTCACATATAATACAGCTATCCAAACATACAGTATAGTAAGCTTTTTCAATGAAGGCATTTGTTTGAGAAAATCAATATGGGTTCTAAATATGTAGCCCAAATTTTTCAAGCTTTATCCATTTCAATTTTGCCTTACACGGATCAAAGTATGCATATATATATATATATATTATTCAGCTTTGTTCGGGTATTTTCCGACATAATTATAGTTGTGCTTTTAAAGTTGTAGCAACATTTTGGCAGAATCTCCTCTGCCATCATCAGGCTTCTGTATAGTGTTTGCCTGTGAGTCAGGCTTTCACAGCCATTTCTGTTTTAAATTTGGTGCTAGCCTACTGCTGTGCCAGAATGGTTTTTTCTTCATCCTGATTGGTTGGGAGTCTTGGTCTGTGTTTATTGGTCTTGGAGTTTGCTGTGTTCTGCTTGATTGGTGTTTCTAATATCTTCTCTCTGTTTTATCGCATTTTTTTGTCTTGATTGGCTGGCAACATTGTGTTTTCTGTATTGGAGGCTTTTAGTGTGGCTTGGCTTCTGGTAAATGGACAGCTATCATTTATTAGGAAGCTCGGTTTCATCTGGGTGCCTGGTTGGGGTGTGTTTGAGCTGGAGGTATCAGGGGGAGTCTGTTTGTGCCCAGGTGTTTGCCTGGCTTGTGGTGTAGATATTTTTTTGTTTGAGAGTGCAGGTTTCCAGATAATTGACAGTCTGGTGGAGTCATCTCTTCTATTCATGCTTTCAGGGTTTTTTTCAATCTCTATGGCTCTTCTGACAATTCTGTAGCTGGGGTTTTCTATAGTGGCTAGGGTTTGGGNTGCCTGGTTGGGGTGTGTTTGAGCTGGAGGTATCAGGGGGAGTCTGTTTGTGCCCAGGTGTTTGCCTGGCTTGTGGTGTAGATATTTTTTTGTTTGAGAGTGCAGGTTTCCAGATAATTGACAGTCTGGTGGAGTCATCTCTTCTATTCATGCTTTCAGGGTTTTTTTCAATCTCTATGGCTCTTCTGACAATTCTGTAGCTGGGGTTTTCTATAGTGGCTAGGGTTTGGGTGCCATTAAAGTTGATGCTATGATCTGTGGCTTTCATGTGTTGGACTAGTGAGGAAGTGTGTTCCAGCTTTTTTACTGCATTTTTGTGTTCATCTAAGGCAGGTACTTATTCTTCTATTGGTCTGTCCAATGTATGTGGCAGGGCATGATGCACAGGGGACTTCATATATGCCTTGGTTTTCCAGGTCAATTTTATCTTTGGGGTTTCTTTGAATGGCTGCTATTTTTCTGTCTGTTTTGAAGGCGGTCTTGATGTGATGCCTGTGTGGTATCTTACTGATTTTATCTGTAGTACCTCTTATGTAGGGCAGGACAGCTGTTCCATAGGTCTGTTCATTTTCTCGGTCTCCATTATGTCTCAGTGTGTTTTTGTGGATCAAGCCGGTGATTTTGCTTTTGTGGAAGCCGTTGGATGTCAGTACTTTAGTCAGGGTGCATAGTTCAGTCTTTATGTGTGTGTTGTCTGCTAAGTGTTTGGTTCTGGCAATTAATGTTTTGGCCACGGAGTTTATCTGTGCTGGGTGGTGATGGGATTGGGTGTTGAGGTAGTAGTTGGTGTGTGTTTTCTTCTGGTATATGGTGTGTCCTAGCGTGCCATCTGTTTTTTTGTAGATTAATACATCTAGGAATGGTAGTTGTTTGTTTGTTTCTGTTTCCATGGTGAACTTGATTTTGGGGTGTGTGCTGTTTAGGTGTGTTAGGAAATTGTTTAGGTTTTCTTGTCCATGGGGCCAAATCACAAATCTGTCATCAATGTATCTTAACCACAGTTTGGGTTTGTGGGTGGCATTAGCTAGGGCTCTGGATTCGAATTCTTCCATGAACAGATTTGCAATGACAGGTGACAGTGGTGATCCCATGAGGGCTCCTTCAATTTGCTTGTATCTTGGTCCTTTGTATATGAAATATGTGTTGATTAAGCAGTGTTCTGTTAGTTCCATGTGGTGTTTGGGTGGTTGGTATTTATTTTTGACCCTAACCCTAACCCCAACCCCAACCCTAACCCTAACCCTAACCCGTTTACTTGGAGCCAAGCCACTAAAAGCCTCCAATACAGGAAACACAATGTTGCCAGCCAATCAAGACAAAAAAAGCTACAAAACAGACAGAAGATATTAGAAATACCAATCAAGCAGAACACAGCAAACTCCAAGACCAATAAACACAGACCAAGACTCCCAACCAATCAGGATGAAGAAAAAACCATTCTGACACAGCAGTAGGCTAGCACCAAATTTAAAACAGAAACAGCTGTGAAAGCCTGATTCACAGACAGACAGTATACAGAAGCCTGATGATGGCAGATGAGATTCTGCCAAAACGTTGCTACAACTTTAAAAGCACAACTATAATTACGTCAGAAAATACCTGAACAAAGCTGAATACCATTAAATATTCCTTCCTTTGCACCACAGCTGTCAAGCTGTCCATATCAAGGGCCTTTCAGCAATTTATTAGTTTAATTTAGCTTTGTTTTGTTTTAAAGAAAAGATGTGACAAGTCCCATGTTAGGGATTTCAAATGCTTTCCATTGTTTCTACTTTGTCTGCTACCTAACACAAAATTTTCAAAGATCAGATTATTAATTCCTTCCTTTTTAAAGTTTTGTTTGTTTATTTATTAAACATATTTCTGTGCTGTCACAGTTGAAAATTACTTTCATGGTCTTACTCACAAATGGGCCCCAATCCCAAAGGATTCTTGGTGGAGTAGAGTACATCAAACAAAGACAACAACAACAAGACACCATATAACATAATAAGAAATAACTAGATCAAAATAGTCCCAACAAGCCCAAATAAACCACAAGGCAAAAACCCCAATAGACACCCACCCTCAGTCGCCTAGGATCAAATGCATCATGAAGTAAATCAGCTTTAACCTGCTGGCAGAACTATTATGAGGTAGAAGCCACAAGCAATACTTGGGGAAGATTCCACAAGATGAAGACTACTACAAAGAAGACCTGCTGTTTCATCCATGCCCCTGGTCCTCAGAAAGAAAAGGAACTATGAGGAGGTATCTCTTGAAGAGTAGAAATCCTGGCAGATTCAATTGTGGTAAGGGTGTCACTTGATTTATCCCAGTGAGGCACCAAGGAGTAAAGGTAATATATCACTCTTCGCATTGGATCTAGAAGCCTATTAACCACCAATGCAGTGGCCTTAATAAAGCTGTCCTTCTGCATTGGTTGGTCTATCTTGCCAATTGTCTTCTGCTTCAGTTTACAGCAGTTGCAGTTCTCAGGTTATCTTTGAAGGCAGCCTCAAGTATAAATTGTTACTGTTGTCCAACCAGGGTTGAGAAGGAAATACGTTACTAAAGTCATGACATTTTGGTTCAAGAACGATCCTGATTAGTGCATCAACAAATACAGAGCATAATTTCCCAAGCTATGATTTCCACATGCAGTTTGAGCAGGAGAAGCAATTCCTGAGCAGACCCAACCCTGTTGGCTTTTCTGAAGGCTTTAAAAAGCTAATGCCTGGCCTGGGGCTTGGAATGGTTAAGGCTCTTGTCTCTTGGCTTTACCGTTAGTTGATTAATTATCTTGGCTACTGTTTATATTGGTTTTCTGGATGTTTTTATTATTTTAATTGTTTATAATTTTAGAGCTGTCAGCTGTCCAGAGTCACTTGGTTGAGTTGGGCTGTTATAGAAATTGAATTAATTAATTCCATCCTGGTAGGATTTAATTGGAACTTCTTTTGACCCATCCAGATCCTCACAAAGTCTTGTAGGCATCATTGGCTTGAACCAGAATGGCAATGGATAACTGAATATCTTCAGCATGCTGGCGACATCTCATATCCAAACCAACAATTACTTCTTCCAGTGGTTTCATGTAGCTATCAAACAACTCGGGGGAGATCTCTGAGCCCACCAGGTAGAAGAGACCCAAGCTTGGAGGGTGACCACTTTAGAGAGAAAGAGAGAAGATTCAAACACTAGAAACACAAAGCTTCATAGACGTTCAGTTTTTAAAGAGATGTGAAATGCACAACATGTCAAATAATAATTATCATTTTCAATATAGTGTTGGGGGGCAAATAAAGGTGCAAAGTTACAGCAGAAGGCCCATATTTATACATCTTCTGAAATAAATACCTCCTTGGCATTCTATTAGTTTCTCTCGTAAGTCTTGGAAACTAATAATGCTGACTCAAAGCCAACTTGCTCAAGAAAGGAAATTAAAAGGCAGCACATGGAAGAATAAAAGTATTGATGCAATAGAATATATTTTCCTATGTTGGACTCTTTATTAGTACTGGAAGACATGTCTATTAGCTGTTGATACCTTATACTTCGTCATACTAACTGTACAATATATACCGTATAATATACCTACACTAGAGCAATAACATGTCTTTTGTGAATGAAAACAGGGATCTTAAGTCCACGTTGCTAGCTGGTTTCCACAATTTAGCAAACCAGTTCAGCTAATAGATCTGATATTTTGAGCCCGATCTTACAACCAAGTATATGTGCTGATGAAAAGCTGCTTTAGTGGCAAAAAGACTGCTAATTGTTTGATTATACAGGTCCTCACATTAATGAAGTACAACTCCATGGATTTGGAGCATGGCGTGCAACCAAATTACCACCCTAGCATTCAAGCTGTGAAATCTGATTATTCATTATCCAGTCAGTGAGTGGTACAAACATTCTCCCCCCGCCTACACCCCAAACCATCAAATGAAAGTGACTTTTTTTAAAAAAAAAAATCCTCCCACTCTTATTAATAACTATCTTGGATTTAAAATATCTTCTAATACCAAGCAGTACTAGGCTCCCCAAATATATTGACTTCTCAAAATGGGCTTTTGATTCATCTTATGCACATATTTGAACACCAAGCCCCAAGGTTTGCAAAAAAAAAAAAAAAAAGCTCAGTTGGTTACCATTTTACAGCCTGAGAGACATATATAAGCTTCCCAGACTGACAAGAGGAAAAACAGCCATTGACTTTAAACAAAACAAAACACCGAATCAAAAGTAAAGACAGCTCACACTGTGTCTTCTTCCAAAAGACTGACTGAGCCCAAGATAAATGAGTCTCTAAAAGTCATTCAAAGTTGCTTTTTCTTTCCCCCCCCCCTTTTAATTACTTTATAAATCTTGTTCTTTTAGCTGGAAAAATATCACATGTTCCCTCTCCATCTCGTGTAAATAGTGAGTCATTTTGCTGAGAGGAGCTGGAAATAAAGCACTGATATTTCTCCCCTTCCTTGCATCGCGCAAACATATTCCGGTGCCAGTAGAGACAGACTACTCCCAACCTGAGGGAGATTCCCACTCGAGCTGGTCTGTTTATACAATAAATGTATCTGGGATCAGTTACAAAATGAGATGAGCACAAATCCTTCTTCACATTGAGAAGTGGTACTCCTGACATCTCCAGCAAATGGGATTATCTGTAATGAGATTACACACAAAGAGATTAAGATGGGAACCAATGCTCCTAGGAGATATAAAAGAGGCTCTGGAGACAAGAGAGAAATGAGGTGTCAGAAACAGAAGGTGGAATTGCTTCCTTGAGAAGATTTTTCACGATAATGGTAATGGCCGTATTCTTAAAATGATGGCTTCCATCGAGGGAGGAACCTACAAGAGCAACACAAGTTTTAAATGCATATTTTTTTAGTCTTTCTACTGAGGCAATTTGGAGTGAATGGTAAGGGAGAGCTAGGACGGGGCCTATTAAATAACATACAGGGAGTCCCCGACTTACAATCATTCATTTAGTGACCACTGAAGTTACAGTGGCATTGAAAAAGTGACTGATAACTGTTTTTCACACTTACAACTGTTGCAGCCTCCCTATGGTCACATGATCAAAATTCAGGTGCAAGGCAACTGGCATGTACTTATGACAGTTGCAATATTCCAAGATTATGTGATTACCTTTTGAGACCTTGCATCAAGCAAAATCAACAGGGAAGCCAGATTCACTTAACAACCATGTTACTAACAATGGCTGCAATGATTCACATAACAACCATGGCAAGAAAGGTCACAAAATGGGGCAAAACTCATTTAATCATCTTGCTTAGCAATGGAAATTTTGGGCTTGTGGTCGTAAGTCAAAGACTATCTATACTATGCTGGAATGTTTAAGAGGAACACAGCAACAAGAATGTATAATTTAGTGTATGTGTGTGGAGATACTATACAGTTTTGAAAAATGTTTATTAACATTAGAAATGAATAAGTAAGAATAACGTATTGTGTATGAAGTGATCTCACCCAGAGAAACATTAGGATTTTTAAAAAAGAACCCTTTTAAGCGGCAGATGACATTCTGTTAAGTAGATTTTAAAAAGCAATAAATATACTGCATTGTTTAGGAGACAATAATATTATTGTTCCAGGAACCTCGAAAAAGAAACATGTGAGCAAATTAGAATTATATATTGTGAACAGGTGGAGAAATAGCAGCCTCCAAAAATATGACTACCTGAAATATCACGAATTTCAACAGAACTCATGAGTGACTGAATCAAATAATAGTAGAAAGTAGAAATGGAATTTTGGTGTTATAATTGAGAAAGAAGCCCTTTCAGGAATAGCACCACGTCTGAATCCTGTACCTCCCAAATGATTTAATTAGAATGACAGCAGCATTGCTAGGATTTGCACCAGGTGGCCGCCAACCATCAGCATTTGAATTACCCACAGTACTTTGCAGTGGTGCTACATCAAAGCATTATACAAGGTGTCAATGATGGACACCTCCCAAGTCCACCCTTTGGCCAGCTTACTGTATGAAGCTGTTAGTTATTGCTACTGTCATGCAAGCATATTAACCTTACCAGGTAGAACTTACAAAAGCTGTTGATCTTCCCGAGTGGGCATTAATTGAAGTAGAACAATTAATTAATCTTGCAGGTTGGGCATTAATTGAAGTGAAACATCTATGGACAACTCCTTATTGGAAAAGGATGAGGTAAAAGTATCATTGCTATTGTCTGAAATATACTTTTAAATTCAAAGCTGAGCTTTAGCTATCAGAGAATGTTACACAATCCCTTCTAAAAGACCTCTTGGTTTCAAGCTACTAATAAACAGATTCAGGTCACACAGGAGCTTTTTTTCAGTTTGGTGTATTTATTTTCTTAACTTAGTCTTTGAAAATTATCAGCAGTGTCATAAACTTCTCTGCAATGAAGCAGAGAGAAAATTCAGCGTGAATTAGCTTATTTCCACTATAGTTAAATTCTCAAATGTTATTATTTGCTTAATAAAAATTTCATATTCCAAAAACAATCCTATTACTTTTACAAAGGGATGAAAAATTACTATTTTGACAATTTCAGCTATCATAGAGAACCATGTCGACAGCATCAATTTATCATCTGTTTCCATGTGTGCATAAGACAATGACAGCTTTCTTGTACTGGTTGAAGACAGGAAACTCTGAAGAATTGATTTCAACCATCAAGGAGTTGTTCAAAACCATAGAAGCAAATAGTGCCATTTGTTGGTGCATTGGTGTGTGGTTGTGAAAAGCTGAAGGACTAGGCCACATCAGTGGATAAGCAAGAGGGAGATTTCACAGTGAAAGTTTTGTTTGTTCATCATCATGGTTGCATTGACAGACAGGTGTCCTTTCATTACAGATTATACCATAATCAATTCATTTTCCTTTAAGATCTTGCTTGTTTTTTTAGGAGCAGATAAACATACATGGTAATTATTATCATCATCATCATTACTGTATGATTATTGTTTTGTTAGAAAGTTTTATCAATTACAAAACCCACAAAAAATGCTGCTCCTAAAAAATGTTATATTCTTAATTTGGGGGAAAAGATAGACAATATAGAAAGAGAAAGCACAAGAAAACATAACAAGTTCAATTCCATGTAGCTTTGGCTGGATTACATTGGGAGTTTCTGCTTTGATCTTCAAAATGAAGTGAGTCCTGGAAGAGAATCTCCATAGGTGTATATTGTGACAAAGGTATCTTTCCAGATATAGCTAAAGTAGAACTCCCAGAAACTATAAATATGATTGGGCCAATTATGAGGCATTCTAAAAATTATATATAGTCATAGATTGAGAGGCATCAGTTCTCCCTTCCTGCCTTAAATCATTCGACTTCTTCATTCAATCACTTTGTATCTTGGTAGCTTCTCTTAGTCCTGTTTTATCTACTTAACCTTCAAGTTTGCTATTGTCTCTAAGATTGTTTGAGTCTGGAATTCCAACTAAACTGCCAATTTTCTTTTCTTTTTCAGAAGATGGATTGTAGACATAATGACAAGTTTGTTTCTTCATGGACTGGAATATATTAGAAGAACTTTTGTTCCATCACATGAAATTAGCTAATCAGAGATGGAGGTTTTGCCACCAAAAATAGAAAATCTACACAGCCACTACTATAAAAAAACTTATATTGATTTGCAATACTAGAATGCTCAGAATAATGTAAGGCAACTAAAGCATACTTCCTCCAAAAGAAGTCACACTGAACTTGGTAGATATATGTAGAATTACATATGAAACCTGCATAGCCACAATAAAAACATAATGGCTTCTTAGAAAGGCACTTTCAAGATCAAAGCACAGCATTTAAAACAGTCCTTCAGTTGTCTTCTTCCCTCTTTGATAGTTTGTCTTTGCCAGTATTTCTCAATCTGAGACAATTTTCAACAGGTCAAAGATGATGAATGAACAATAACCAAATATGAAGACTAGATGACAAATGTGGCTCTTTTCACAATATCCTTTAGGGCTCACTAACACAAGAGAACAAGAACTTGCTAAAAAAAATTCCAGCCTGTATTAAAAAATAAGCTATTGTTTTTTCTTTTGGCCCTTCAGGTTTTATTTTATAATCTCTCCTTAATAGTGGAGACAATCAAGGGTGGGATTCTACCAGTTCTCACTTATTCGCTAGAACTGGTTGTTAACATTCTAAGCAGTTGGGAGAACTGGTTGTTCGAAGAAATTACTGGCCTAATCCTGTAAGGAAGTCAGGAAGGAAACATTTTGGAGTTGCTTACAGAAACTGCCTCTCTGTTAACCTTTATTACATTCTTGGCAGGACTAGACTTACTGTCTCAGGAACTTCTCTGGAGTTTCCCCCCCCTCCTTTGCTGGTATTTTGCTTATGTGCAGTGACCAAAGTTACAATGGCACTGAAAAAAGTGACTTATGACCGTTTTTCACACTTACAACTGTTGCAGCATCCCCAAAGTCACGAGAGGCCAGGTGAGGAGATGCGTGCCTCGATGTGAGTGATGTTGAGTTTGCCACACCCAACCAGTAACATGACTACCAAGCCATGTCCACTCAGTCAATGACCACTGTTGTGAATCAATAAATACTTAATAACGATCATTAAGAGCTTGAAGCAAAGTGCAGGGTTCTGGCCCTGCACTTCTGATTGGCCGATAATAGCGACATCGGATTGGTCCGTTCAGGAGGATCTGATCGGCTATTAACGAGCCTCTCCCATTGGTTAATGGAGCTAGCGCTCCCTGTGTTTTCATTGGTTGAATAAGTTAAGAGTTGCCTATATAAAGGGGCCCATCTTGGCCATTGAGCTGAGCTGTTTTCACATGTAAATAAAGAGTTTGAAGTTCACTGTTTCACTGGCTCGTCTCCATCCTTGCACCCATGCACAGAACATAACAACCACCAAGCCACACCCACCAAAAAGGGCCCTCTGATATTTATGATTGCTTCACTGAATTCTCTGGATGGTGAAACCAGAAAGTTCCAAATTCTCTTTTCTTAAAGAAAAAATAAATGCCTGTAAATGTTAGTCCTGCTGCAATCCTAAACATCCATATTTACTAGAATGAGAATAAGTCTTTGTTTCAAAGGGATTCATTGTACTAAAAAAAGGGGGAAAGAAAATCAATGAAATCTGAACAAAGCAGAAACAATGTCTGCAGACTATATTACCAGATGTTTACCCAGCATTTATTGCTCTGTTTTGTATTTACATCTAGTGCCTGAACGGCAGCAAAGCAATTGCTGCATCCTTTGAATGAGCCTACTGTTTTTAAAATAATTTTGGTGCTAATTTTCCCAAAATGAAAAATTATATTTCCACAAAAAGTTTCCAGAATAATTACTAACATTTCTTAATATGGACCAGAATCAGTATAAACTCCGAAATAGCATATTTTCTCCCCGCAACAAGGGAATTTAAATGTGAATAAGTTCTTTCTGAACTTGGTTTATTTGTNTAATCTACATACTTGAAATCCCCGCGTTTTGATTGGCTAAAGCGCGGGGATTTCTGATTGGCCAGGCGAGCCGCGCCGATTGGCCCGTTTGAAATCTCCCGCGATTGGTTCAATCCAAGAGCGGGAGATTTGGAATAAAAGCCGCAGGCTTTTCCTTTTCGCTGGTTCGGTTCACGACGTTCAAATAAAGAGCTTGAAACGAAGTCACCGACTCCTGGCGTCTGTTT
>BHEV01009469.1:0-33690 GCA_004319985.1 Emydocephalus ijimae | reverse complement strand
ACTTGGTTTTCGCTAGGAACTTTTTGGGCGATCCGTTGTGGGTCGAGGCAACTGTAGTCCAAGTAACCAGCCCCAGATCGTGCTGCATGAGATGTCACGACGATAGAATATGGAAACGCGATATTGATCAGCTGCGTTCAAGGCTACAGTCGGGGATCTCCGACTCCCCTGACTTCCAAACTGAGGGGGGAGGAGATACCGAGGAAGCTGAATTTGAAACGGCAGAAAGCTTAAGCGGAAGTAATGACTGCTCAGAGGCAACACGTGAAGAAGGATCGGGGATGGGGGTGAGCTCGCCTCAAGAAGATGCCAAGAACATTAGCGGCAACGAAAATTTGAATGCAGAACTGGAGGCACCCTCTTCACCAGATAACGTCCTACCCCAAGAAGACTGTAGCCAAATACCGGGAGAACAACATAAATCAAATAGACAATCAAAACAACTTGCCTACCTCAAAGACTACGTGACCGCACCCCTTAAACGGAACCCGGGGGGAAGGGGTGTTGTGAATTAATAAAAGTACTTGAATAAAGATTATTAAGAGCTTGAAGTAAAGTGCAGGGTTCTGGCCCTGCACTTCTGATTGGCTGATAATAGCGACATCGGATTGGTCCGTTCAGGAGAATCTGATTGGCTATTAACGAGCCTCTCCCATTGGTTAACGGAGCTAGTGCTCCCTGTGTTTTCATTGGTTAAATACTCAAGAGCTTGCCTATATAAAGGGGGCCATTGCGGCCATAGAGCAGAGATGTTACACATGTAAATAAAGAGTTTGAAGTTCACTGTTCACCGGCTCGTCTCCTCCTTAGTGCCCATGCACAGAACATAACACAAATAAAGGACATTCTTCATTTGTATATTAAACAGTCCCATTCAAGTCAAAAATTGATTTCCCCCACAATTGAAACACCAGTTGGCCAAGGATGGGGAACCTTTTATGGCTCACTCAGGAATTCTGGGAGTTGAAGTCCATAAGTGATAAAAGAGCCAAGTTTCCCTAACTCTGCCCAGGATGACCCACAAGCCCTTGCCAGCTTCAATCTTTTGGGCAGCCATCGACTAGAGTGAGTGCACAAAGAAGAAATGATGTGATGAAATAGAAACATTTGGATTGATGGTTTGGGGGAGAAGGCTTTTCCCCTTATCCTTCTACATGTTAAATCTATTCAATAGCACAAAGTTGCATATATATGTATATTTGGTTTACTACTAAAACAGGATGAGAAGCTATATCTTCGCTTTGAGACAGTTTTTTTTACTTACCTGATAAATGTCAATAATTCTAAGAGTATAATTGTATTTGTCTGTTTGAAAAGCATTCCAACCATCATTTAATCCAAGTCACTAATAACATCAAAGAACATTGGTTGGAACCTAAAATTGTAGGCCCTAGTTGATACTTTGCCTTCCTTTGATAATGAATCATAGGTGAGCTCTCCTTGAGCATGACTTTTGCAAACAGCCTTGTATCCTCTTAAATTGTCATGCCTCAGCCTCCATAAACAAAGAAGGAACATCTGAATAAGCTGTTTGATCCACACATGTGGGAAGGCAAACATCTGATTTGGTATCCTCTTAGAACCAAGTAGGTTCTAAGATTAGAAGGTGGAAAATTCTCTGTGAGCCCACCTTGTCATAGATCACACCCTGGCCAGTTTTTGAGCAATTTATACTTTTGCTGAGATGGTGGCACAATTAAAATAATCTGACTGAGGGATCTAATAGCTGGATCTATTTTTTTCTGAATATATTCAAGGACTTTTCCCTCTGATTTATCAGTAATATTGATATAGTCCAGGCTATCTTTGGAATATAGAGACAGCCAGGGAGGTTGACACTATAGTTCTTGTCTCTTATTTCTCACCGAGCTTATTCAGTGCCTTGATTTAGTTGCAAGCTAAAAGTGATGAAGCTGAAAGGACAGCTGGAGCACAATTTTTACCCATTGGAAAAGGATGAAATGAAGCAGAAACTGAAGACTGAAGACCACAGCATTGGTCATCAATGCTGTTTGATCCACAGCATTGAGAGCAGTAAAGAGTATTTAATCACCATTGCACCTGTGCAAAATAAACTGGTGGTTTTTTTTTTTATGCTGTATGATAGCTTCATTATTAGGTGATAGGGAGGGTTACAGAATAGCTAGAGGCTCATTGTGAAACTTGCATTCTTCACCAGGACTCCAGTATGGGACACTTCATAGGAATGTAATGTTAATATCTATCCTTTCTATGAATTTTATCTTTTCATCTTCACAATGTTATGCATATAACTATGTGGAGAAATAAGTATTACAATATATTGCTTTTAGTTCTGCGTTAAGGAAGGTGGGTGAGTGAGGATGTGTTCCCGCTGTCTAAAGCAGGGGAGGGATTCACCTATTTGCTAGAACCAGTTGTTAACATTCTAAGCAGTTCAGAGAACCAGTTGTTAGAAGAAATTACTAGCCTAATCCTGTAAGGAAGGCAGAAAGGAAACATTCTGGTATTGCTTACAGAAACTGCCTCTCTATTAACCCTTATTACATTCTTGGAAGGACTAGACTTCCTGTCTCAGGAACGTCTTTGGAGTTTTTTTCCCTCCTTTGCTGGTACTTTGCTTGTGTGGAGTGACCATTCAAAGTTACAATGGCACTGAAAAAAGTGACTTATGACCATTTTTCACACTTACAACTGTTGCAACATCCCCACAGTCATGAGAGGCCAGGCAAGGAGATGCGTGCCTCGATGCGAGTGATGTTGAGTTGGCCACACCCAGCCAGTCATATGACCACCAAGCCATGTCCACCCAATCACATGACCACCAAGCCACACCCACACAACCGGTTGTTAAAAAATTTGAATCACACCCCTGGTCTAAAGGAGGCATGTTCTCTGTTGAACAAACCTTCTGTTAATTCAAGAGATCTTTCTAATACTTAGCAAGTCTGAAACATTCAGATAAGTTGTCAAGAATATGATGGATTCACAAATTCAGATGCAACTGGATGCTTTTGATTATCCAAGTTCATTTCTATTGGGCTTTGCTTGCTTTTGTAGATGGTCTGTGAAGGGAACTGAATAGGGACAGTATAGTCATACTACTACTGGGTTTCATGGCATCATTCAATATTATTGGCTACTGCACAATCGTCTTCTGAATTATCTGGCAGAATTAGATTCTAGAGGAATTGTTCTGCAATTGCTTCAGTCCTTCCTTTGAGGCAGATCCAGAAGGTGGTGTTAATGTACCACTTTCCTCTACCCAGGGGATAGACCTATGGTGTTCCATGGGTTTCCATTTTCTTTTTTTGCTGTTCATAAAACATTTCAGAGAGATCATAACACATTTTTGGAGTAAGGTAACCATTCTACTGTACTTTGACTTCAAACTCCAACGAGCAATTAGCATCTTTCTACAATGCTTAAGTTTGATAGGCTGAATAAAGAAAAACAAGTTGAAATTAAACTTGGGATAGTTAGAAGTATTATTAGTCATTAGTAAACTGGGTTTGTTATTTGGGGCCTTTTATTAAAATAATTACCTGATCTCCAACAAGGAGATGGACTTCCTCCAAACAATGCACTTCTTAGCTGGACTCCCACTTTCTGTCCCACATCTACTTCTTCTACATTAAAAAAAATCATTAAACAAATTCCAAATACACATGAAGTTTTAGGAACTTTCATCTTCTTTAAAAGGCAGTCAGAAAAATGTAATAAAGGTAATAAACTGGCAGCCTGGTTAGCCATGGGGTTGGCTGAAGACACCATGGGTGGCTAATCTGTATGAAAACCAGATGTGAAAGCTTTGGCAGGGAGGGAAGAGATCTGCTCCTTCTGCTGATTGGCTAATGGGAGGCAATGAAAAAGCAATGATTCTGCATGAAAGACACAGCTCACAACAACAAGAAGAACTGAACTCGCTAGCCAGCTCAATAGAAATACAAGTAATCCTCAATTTATAACCACAGTTAAGCCCAAAATTTATGTTGTTAAATGAGAATTTGTTAAATGAATTTTGCTCCATTTTACAACATTTCTTGCCACAATTGTTAAGTGAATCACTGCAGTTGATAAGTTAGTGTCCTGGTTGTTAAGTGACTCTGGCTTCCCCATTGACCTTACTTCTCAGAAGTTTGCAAAAAGTGGTTGCATGACCCCAGGATGCTACAGGGGTCATATGTGGCCTAGAGGTGGACCTCTCTCCTCACAATCAGGAGGCTGTGAGTTCGATCCAAGGTAGAGGCTAATATTTGGAATAGACTCACCTGCTGGAGCAGGAGATTGAACTAGTTGAACTACTCCAAGGTCCCTTCCAACTCTGTTATTCTATGTTTTCTATGTCTTTTATGGATGAACTTGTTGCCAAGCATCTGAATTTTGAGCACATGAGCATAGGAATGCTGCAAATGTAACTGCGAAAAAGGGTCACAAATCACATTTTCTCAATGCCATTGTAACTTTGAATGGTCACTACTGTTGTAAGTTGTGGACTACCAGTAGTATTTATTTTGCTTCAATAAACTTTCTATGTTGTTTAAAATATCACTGATTAACACAGGATAATGCTGATCATTCTTCCATTGGCATGACATGAAAAATTACATAGGTAAAAGATACTTTCAAGATTTATCAATGTAAACAAGACTTTCAATGACCAATATCCAAACAAAATTATTTTTTGCAATATTTTTATTAAAGATTTTTACATCAGTAAAAGATAATACAAACTAAAATCAAAACGAAGAAGAGAAGATAGGAAAAAAGAACAGAAAGTACAGAAAAGAAAACAGAAAAAGAAAACAATCTATTTAAAAATGTTATCCTCATATTCAAAAAAGAGAATGAGGACAATCCAGGAAACTATACACCTGCTTGTACTAGATATATAAATACTGGGTAAGATCTCCGAGCACATTATAAAGCAGCATGCTATTATTAACAGAAGCTAGTCCTCATTTACCACAAACCAGTTGTGCCAAACTCTGTTTATTTCCTTTGGATGTCATAGACTATCTGGATTTGAGTAAAGCATTTGACTGGGTGCCTTATAATAATTCTCCCTCGTAAAATGCTAAGTGTGAGCTAAATAAAACTACTGTTAGATGAGCTCATAGTTGGCTGAATGACTGTACCCAAAGAGTGCTCATTAATGATTCCTCTTCAGTTTGAAGGGAAGTATGG
This sequence comes from Emydocephalus ijimae, assembly GCA_004319985.1. Taxonomy (NCBI): domain Eukaryota; kingdom Metazoa; phylum Chordata; class Lepidosauria; order Squamata; family Elapidae; genus Emydocephalus; species Emydocephalus ijimae. The sequence goes on along the minus strand of BHEV01009469.1, from coordinate 28,524 downwards.
TATGGAATTCCCATAAACCCTGGGCTGTTCAACATTACTATCAATCACTTGGATGGTGTCAAAACAGATGCTTTAGAGTTTGCAGAGAGTACAAAACTGGGAGGATGGAATCTAGATGCTTTAGATGAATAGGATGGAATTTAACAACATGAAATTTTGTTGTACAACTTTCCATCTGGGTAGAAAAAAAACACAAGGCGCAAATATAGGATGCCAATCGCAATAAGCACTTAGACTTATATACTGCTTCTCAGTGCTTCTTACAGCCCTCTCTAAACAGTTTACAGAGTCAGGATATTGCCCCCAAGAATCTGGGTCCTTTTTTTACCGACCATGGAAGGATGGAAGGATGAGTCAACCTTGAATCTGGTGAGATTCAAACTGCCAAATTGCAGTCAACCGGCAGTCAGCAGAAATAGCCTGCAGTACTGCATTCTAACTACTGAGCCACTGCGGCTCAATAAAACACAAGGAAGGGTTGAATGTCCTTGCTGGATCCAAGTTAAATATGAGCCATCACTGTAAAGAAACTCCTAATATCACAAATGACATTTTGGGATGTATTAACAGAACTGTAGCATCCAGATTACAAGACATTATTTATTATTCCACTCTGTCGTGGTATGGAGCCCATTTGGAATACTTCTTCTCTCGTGTCGCTACACTTTTCCCAGCCACTGTAGAACACAGGCTCTGGCACAGGCTCAAACCCCATGTTTGGTGATAGGTTGGTGTAGCGTGGTAGAAGGATTCGCAGGTAAACATGTACCTGACAGGGACCGCGACGTGAACGCTCCTTCTATGGCCCCCATTTGGAATACTATGACTAATTTGGAAAAGAATAGTGACAGACTGGAGTATGTTCAGAGGATGGCTGCCAAGATAATGAGAGGCCTGTAAGCCAAAGTCTGTGAGGAATGGTTAATTCCTGAATACATTTAACCTGCAAAAAAGATGATTGAAGCGAGACATGACAACAACCTTCAACTGTTTGAAAAGTTTTCACACAGTAAGCGGTCTTGTTCTTTATTATGCTTATGCTGAGATCAGGTCCAGATCACTGGGCCAAAAGTATAAGGAAAGAAGTTCGGGCTGAACATCAAAAGAACTTTCTGTCTTCACAAGCTTTCAAACTAATGGAACAGGCTATACATGAAGTAATGAATTCTTCTTGTCTAGGGGTCTTCGTTCTTCCCTTTTCTCACAGTTTTGCAGGCACACTACCTACCAATTTGGTCTCTCATTTTATTAATTCATTCATGCGTTTCACTGTTTATTCCTTTTACATTTTAATCCACTTTCCTCTATATGCTACAGCAGAGGTGTCAAACTCGATTTCATTGAGGCCGCATCAGGGTTGTGTTTGACCTTGGGGCTGGATGGGCATGGCTAGCTTGATGTCACTCGTGTCAGAGGTGTCTGTGGTGACCGGATTGCTCTGCCAGCAAAAACGGGCTCCCGAGCTCTACTTTCAGCTCCCACCCCCAACCTGAGCTCCATTTTCACTGGCAGAGGGCAGCAGGAAGTCATTGTGGCTGAAAAAAGGGCCTGGGAAGGCTGCATGCGGCCCTCCGGAGCTCTGTTTTTGCTGGCAGAGGCATTGCAGGCCAGTCCTTTGCTATTTCTAGAGTGGCCCCCACAGGCCAGATCTAAGCACCCCTTGGGGTGTCTCTGCCCCCCCAGGCCTTGAGTTTGAAAGCCCTAAGCTAGAGTCATCACCCAATAGACAACAGATATTGTAAGAGAAGCAGACAGAGATACAAATTTACTAACATCGGTTGTACCTATGCCACATACTTTATTCTGTGCTTGTAGTAAATTTTAGCTTAATTTGGTCAGTAGGTCACAAGTGCAACTACAGCCTAGCTTTATGTTCACCCCGTTTTATCTCTGGATCTCTAATATAGAGACTACCTTTCTCAGGGTCTGTTTCAAAATCCATTTAATAGTAGTTGGCATTGAAGTTTTTGTTAGGGAGTGATTCATTTACTCATAATTTAAATGGCATGCCTAAGGTTCAGAAAATCCACGAATAGTAAAAAGAAAATATTTATCAAGTTTATGCCAATATGTAAGTTCTGACCTCTGCCTCTAGAAAGCCACAATTATGAAAGCAATATTGGGCTATTTCCCAGTTTTTTATTTCTACAAAATTTCAAAATTAAACCAACAATTAACCAGCCATATCACACGATCCCCTTACTCCAGAAGGCAGATTATATTTCTAATTTAAAAAGTTCATTTTTGCACAAAGCAAACTAATCACAGACAGATGACAATTAGTACAATGTGTTCAGATGCATAAGAAAGTGGAAACTAACTTCAGCATTGCATCGCAATAGATGGTGAGAAATTTCTCAGAGGCGACAATTAGCCATTAGGCGCATTCCTGTTCTTACCAGCAGCTTTGGAAATTATCACCAGAATGCTGACTCATCTTTGAGAAACAACAGCAGGAAGTCTTTCTTAAGTTGGTGCCCTTCAGATCGTTTGTGAATGTCACTCCTAAGAATTCAAGGCACCACAACCAAATTAGGAAAGGGTGGGCTAAAAGGGCATGGATTCCTCCATCATCATCACCATAACCTTTGGAAAAATTTGGTCGGAGAGCAGAATGAATGCCGCTTCTGTGCCAAAAACTCTGACTTGCATTCCAGCGTGTAGAATCTTGCAATATGTCCCAGGCAGGTCTCTCTGCTCTGTAAGTGAGCCCTTAGCATGCCAGAAGCTCTGAGTGGATGAGGCGTGACTTTAAGAAGACACAGGAGACATCAATAAACAATCTCCATCTGTTTTGACAATAGAAACTGAACAGCTGACCCATATGACTGTATCAGGCTTTCAATATTTCATTGGTGGACTTAAGGCAGTAAGGTGGTTGTTTGGAAGTTGAAGAGTTGGTCTAGAATTGTTAACAATCAGAAGATCTATGTACCATAAAATATTTCCATGTCAATATGAAAGATGAGTTTTTGTCATCTACAAAAGAACTTGGAAAAGCAAAAAAGGGGTTTTAACCTTTTTACTGGACTTTATATCTCCCAAAACTGAAAAATCTTTGGTGACACAGTAGAGCAGTCAGAGCCTTTAGTTGCCTGCAACATCTCCCAGTCTGAGGGTGATGGGTGACTTGAAGAGCATTTGTGGGACTTCATTTGTGTGAGACCCTTGAGCCAACATATAGTCCAAGACTTTAGGAGAGGATGGGCAATAACTCCTGGCTCTGGCTCCATTTACCATCATTTGCAACACTGAAAATAAAATCAAAGTGAGCATCTCTTGGATCCCATGCCAAGCTACTTGGGAGAAGCCAACTGCTCCTGCCATTACTCTGCTCTAGTGACAACTGCATCTCATCAAAATGAAGAGCCAGAGCTTTCCGAAGACAGCTGCTGAAATATTGTTGCACATGAGTATGCTAAAAATATAAATGTAGAACATAGAATAATAGATTTGGAAGGGAACTTGGAGGTCTTCTAGTCCAGTTCCCTACTCAAGTAGGAGACCCTATACCATTCTGGTCAAATGCCCAGTCTCTTCTTGAAAACCTCCAAGTGGAGAAGCACCCACGTCTTCCAGAGGTGAGCCTTCCACTGATTAATTGTTCCCATTGTCAGAAAAATTCTCCTTAGTTCTAGGTTGGATCTCTCTTTGAACATCTTCTACCCATTACGTCTTGTCCTGCTCTCAGGTGCTTTGGATCAACCTCTTCTACTCTGTGACAGCCCCTCAGATACTGGAAAACTGTTTTCCTATCATCCCAGTCCTTCTTTTCACTGAAGTAGACATACCTAATTCTTCAGTCACTCATCATATGGTTTAGCCTCCAGTCCCCTAATCATCATTGTTGCTCTTCTCTGCAGCCTTTCTAGGCTCTCAACATCTTTTGAGTATTCAAAAGTATTCCAAGTGTAAACTCACCAGTGCAGTATACAGTAAAGCAGTACTATCACTTCACACGACCTTGAAAGTATCCCTCTGTTAATATTACCTAGGACTGCATTAACTCTTTTGGCAGTTTTGGTTGGCCGGCTGGTAATATAAGATATCAAACTGACTTTTAATCCAATGAATTTAATTGAAACAAACCTTCGTTTGCATATTTTATCATAAATGTATGTCTCATAAAAACAGTGCAGAGCACTGTAGTCTGCCCCATACAGCTTTCTAAGCTTCCTTAGCATTTTTGTACAAATTTATAGTAATTTCAATTTAGAATGATTTATTAGATAAAAAAGAACATACCGTAACACATATAAAGAAAAAGACCAGTAAAGAGAAAGCAAGAAGTCATTTTCTCTTCTTTTTTAAAAAAGTTTCTGATATAATTGGCATATATCATTGGGATATCATCCTCATCAGCTTAATTGTTTTTTAATGGTGCATAATAAAAAAGGAATCATCTGATATCCTACTTTCCATCTCTATTCTGCTACTGTTATGTACATAAAATGATTAATTAATTACATAAAAGGAATAACCAAGGCCATTCCCTTAGGGGCGTGCATAAGCACACCAATCATGCCTACCGTCCCTGTCCTATTGTTTTTTTATTTTTCTTATAAGTATCTATCTCATGTATTCAAAATTATATTTATTCTTATACCTGTATCTTGTAAGCAATTGACAAATCAAATACTAAAATACCCACTGCATTATCCATTTCAGTGGCTCTGGTTTATAGAACAGAACAGAACAGAATAGAATTCTTTATTGGCCAAGTGTGATTGGACACAGAAGGAATTTGTCTTGGTGCAAATGCTCTCAGTGTACATAAAAGAAAAGATACAAAAGATACATTTGTCAAGAGTCAAGAATCATAAGGTACAACACTTAATGATAGTCATCGAGTATAAATAAGCAATCAAATCATACTAGGAAACAGTCATTATAAATTGTAAGGATACAAGCAACAAAGTTAGTCATACAGTTAAAAGTGGGACAGGAAGGGTAATAAACAATGATGGGAAGATTAATAGCAGGGGGGGATTCAAATTTTTTAACAACCGGTTCTGTGGGCATGGCTTAGCTGGTGGGTGTGGCTTGGTGCTCATGTGACTGGGTGGACATCGCTTGGTGGTCATGTTATTGGCTGGATGTGGCCAACTCAATATCACTCACATCGAGGAACGCATCTCCTCGCCTGGCCTCTCATGACTGTGGGGATGCTGCAACAGTCATAAGTATGAAAAATGGTCATAAGTCACTTTTTTCAGTGCCATTGTAACTTTAAATGGTCACTCCACACAAGCAAAGTGCCACAAAGGAGGGGGAAAAAACTGCAGAGAACTTCTTGAGACAGGAAGTCTAGTCCTGCCAAGAACGTAATAAGAGTTAACGATGAGGCAGTTTCTGTAAGCAACACCAGAATGTTTCCTTCCTGCCTTCCTTACAGGATTAGGCCAGTAATTTCTTCTAAGAACTGGTTCTCTGAACTGCTTAGAATGTTAACAACCCCTTCTAGCAAATAGGTGTGAACTGGTAGAATCCCGCCTCTGGTTAATAGTAATAGTAGTGCAGACTTTGTAAATAGTTGGACAGTGTTGAGGGAATTATTTGCTTAGCAGAGTGATGGTGTTTGGGAAAAACCTGTCCTTGTGTCTAGTTGTTTTGTGTGCAGTGCTCTATAGCGTCGTTTTGAGGGAAGGAGTTGAAACAGTTTATATTGATACCATAGATCAGGGGTGTCAAACTCGATTTCATTGTGGGCTGCATCAGGGTTGCATTTAACCTCGGGGGAGCTGGGGGGGCATGTCCAGATGGGCATGGCCATGGTGAGCATGACCAGCTCAACAACACATGTTGGGGGCACCTGTGCTGGGCTAGGCAGGGCTGGTAGTAGTTTACTAGTAGTTTGTTTTGCTAGCACTCTGCCAGCGAAAGCAGAGCTCGGGGGCCCCACGAGCCCCCCCCCAGTCAACATTTTCAGCTGTGACAGCCTCCTGCAGCCCTCTGCCAGTAAAAAGGGTAAACCCACATGGTCCTCTTGAGCTTTGTTTTTGCTGCCAGGGTGGCCTCATGGGCCAGATCTAAGCACCCCGCAGGCCGAATTTGGCCCATGGGCCTTGAGTTTGACATCCTTGCCATGGATTATTCTGACTAAACTCTTCCTTTTTTATCTTGCGTCTTGTTCGCACTTCTTTGCTTCTGCCTGCCTTTTCTTATTTTTGCAGGTTAACCTTTTTATATATCTGTTGATGTTTAATAAACAATCTGTATTTTTGCTAGCTCAACTGAGTGACATGCATGCTTGCTCTGATGTGAATATAGAGTTGGCTGTGAATGTGCTAGGTGCAAACCATGCCAGAAATTATCCACCATAATTTTTCAACAATTTTGACATTTAGAAGGCACATTCTTTGTTTTATTATGAATGACCTCAAATTTTATAGTCCTTCTGTGACAGATCAGGACTCAATGTAATTCATTCATAGCTTTTTAAGCATGCTGGGAAATAGCCCCTCTGAACGCAAGTAACTATAAATTGTGCCCTTTATAAAATAACATTTATGGTCACACATACATACCTTCTCCCACAAGAGCCCCCAAGGTTCTAAAATAAACGTTAGTCATTTAGCACCTATGTTCTTTGTCTAGTGTTGTTGAAGTGACTCTGTGTGTGCCAGCATGTGAGAACCTTCAGTGCTTTTCTTACCAAAACTTCTCTGTGATAATGTCAGACACTTTACAGAGAGTCCTCACAGACTGAAAAGGATGATGCATAGCAGCCCTTCATGGATCTTCCTGCGTCAGACAGTAGCAGCTACAGAATCCCATTCTCTCCCATATTTAATGACAAACAACTCCCTCCATTTCAAAAATTACAAATCAGTGAGGAACATTGTATTCCAGACACTTTCCTGACCCATTACTTTACTATGTGATGGGATGGTTTCCTTCAGAGGAAAACCTTGAAACTGTGACAATTCTAGTGTTCACGTTCAGAGTAGGAGTATGAAGTAGGGCTGCAGGAATTGGGTATGTCTAGTCTAGTGAAAAGAAGGACTAGGATTGATGTGATAGCAGTGTTCCAATATTTGAGGGGCTGCCATAAAGAAGAGAGAGTCAACCTATTTTCCCAAGCACCAGAAGGCAAGAAAAGAAACAATGGATGGAAAATATCCAAGAGAAAAAACCTAGAATGAAGGAGAAATTTCCTAACTGTGCAGAACAATAAACCAGTGGAACCATTTGCTTTCAGAAGTTGTGGATGCTCCATCATTGGAGGTTTTAAAAAGAGACTGGACATCCATTTGTCTGAAATGGTACAGGGTCCCCTGCTTGAGTAGCGTGTCTGATTTTTTTTCTGGATGTCATTCCAGGCCTTAGTACAATCTATTGGACTGAAGGCATGGAGCAACAATGCAGAGGACTTCGAGCACAAGACAACTGATGTGCGTATATGTGTTAACTGACAAGGACACGGAGGCATGAAAGCCAATTTAAGGCAGGATGACTTTGGCTGATCTCAAAACACAAGACCCCCAGGAGTCCCAAGACTGTACAATTGACTGGGAAGTCTTAGGCTACCAGATCGAGGCTGAAATATCTGGATGATCTCTAAATAGCAGCAAAACCATGCAGGCTATGCAGATTTTGGCAGGCAACTTTTAATATCTTAAGGCAGCTGACAAAGGAAAATTACTTCTGTATTATTGACAAGAAAATTATATAGTCACCAGGTGTAAAGTCTGATTTGAGAGTTTTTCCTGCAGACTTACAATATTTTATTTAATAGTGGAACAACTAGGTGTTATTTCTTTAAATAAAGCAAAGTCAGTGTGTAGGAATCCTTAACTTAGAAAGTTCTACTTCCTAGGAGTAAAAACTGTTTTGAAGGTGCATACATGAACATGTCTGTGTGTTTGAGCACATGCATGCACACACAAGATTTATTTAATTTAAGTCTTCTCAGGACCATGTCTTTTTGCAGCTAGAAGGACTAAATACCTCCTAAATATAGTTTGCATTGCAGTAAATCCAATGCTCTATGTGAGGGGTGTCAAACTCACCGGCCGGGATGGGATGCATCACATGCTGGCTCCACCCCCACCTGATTTAGCAAAGTGGAAAAAAGTCCCGATATGTCACATGACGCTGCTGTAACGATGTGAGTTCGACACCCCTGCTCTATGCTATGGTTCTATCTGAACTTTCTTGACATTGAGGCAGGATGTGCACATCACTCTAAGCATTTCCTTGTATAATTATGACCATTAAATAAACCACTGTTGCTTGATCTTCCACAATAAGCCTAAATCAAGCAAGCCACACTCCACCCTAGTATAATGTTGAACCAGATCAAAATATTGAAAGAGTCACTGTATTTTACTTGAACTTGCTGAGGTTTCCATTCCCCATTACATCATGCATATTATGGGAAGCCAGAATGCTGGTGGTAGAACATTGCTTTAATGCCATGCTGTTAACTCTTCCCTTCCAGAAAATGGCTTGCAAATATTTGCACCAACCCTAGCTTCCAAATGAATCCTCATGTTACCATATACTAATACTGTATGTGTAATATAATAACATGCAACACAAGCTAATCTTATGCATATTGATACAGAGTATTAATTAGTATGTCATGTGGCTGGTTTGTTTTTGCCTTAATGGATTTTGTCAGCTCCATCCCTGATGCCTCTAAGTATGATTTATGACTTGATAAGAAATGTGAACCCAGACAATTGTGGTTTACTCAACTAAGTATGGTTTTGTTTAATATGTGAACTACTTAGCTGCAGGAGCTAACCTAGAAGGCTCCCACTAAAACCCCTTGAAATAATTGGCCATAACTGTTTATCAATTATATAGCTACTGAATTTTGACAAAGAATGAAATAATAAAAACCAAAGAGAAAAAGAATTAGAAAAGTCAGAGAAGAAAGGGAGTGCAAAAAATTAAAAAATAGATTTTTTAAAAAAAACCTCTATATTGAGTAGGAGAAGTTTTCTGTTTTGATGTCATCAGCTGAAACGCTAGGGTAACCAGTTTTAGAGAATTTCCCACTTTGCTTTATCAAAGTGTGCTTTATCCAGGCATATAAAGACAAGTAAATCTTGGTTACTGTCAGTATATAGTTTTCGTCTGAACAGACTGAGTCCACCTGCTAGGATAAATTCCTTGTAAAAAGGTATTTGGAGAATAATAAATCTTTCTCCAGCAGTTCTCCATTAGCCATAAGATATCCATCATTTCTCTTTGTGAGCATTCAAGTTTAAAAGCAAATTCGTTGTTCCCAGAAACTGCTGCCCTCATCATCCCTATTACAGTTTAACTAGGTGAGTCCCAAGTATAAACACAAATCTCTCAGTTTACCCTTGTCTTATCAAAATTACACACTGTCTTTCAAAACAGGACTTTCCCCAAATAGATAGCTTATATAAAATGACTTTACATTTGCCAAGAACTGCCTTTATGCCTTTAACCAACTGCACAAGTCACAGAAATTCAACAGGTGCAGTTTCTCTTGGCATGAATATGCAGCGGGGAGAAATGTGAGACCTTTTCCCTAAGCCAAGGAACTTAGCATGTGACATATGACTTCTGCCAAAGAGATGGTTGGCACTGTCAACCTTAAAAATCCCTTTCATGGGAGACTTAAGTGTACTTGTTGGAAATGTTGATATGAGGGAAGGACCCCTGGCCTGCCTCTGTTCAGACAGTGTTTCTGCATCCCAAATGTGTGCAACATGGCAGTTCCTGAGGCTTTCAGGCTTCAATAGTTGTGAAAGTTTATACATATTTGTTGGATAAAAAGAGATCTTTCTCCTCTATCAGTATATTTGGGGAATAAACAGGTAGTCCTCAGAAACAATAATTGTTCGGCGGTTGTTCGAAGTTACGATGGCACTGAATGAGAAGACTTACAACTGGTCCTTGTGCAGTAGTTGTGGTTGTCACAGCACTGTCATTGTGATCACACGGCCATGATGCTGGGGCTTAGCAATCAGCTCACAATTATAACATTGCAGCATCTGATGGCCACGTAATCACCATTTGCAATCTTCATGGCCAGCTTTCGGCAAACAAAGTCAATGGGGTAACTGGGAGGAGGTCACAAATGGTGATAGTGCGAGCACAGGATGTTGCCATTGCATGAGATTCACCTAACAATGACAATCAGGAGTGCCACAAGGCTGTTATAATTTGGTGCAGCCACACAATGTCATGCTTTATTATCGTTAAGCAAGAACTGACTGTATATTTGGGACAGATTCAATAGGTGGATAAAAATGTCAAACCCAGTGTTAGATCTGGGGTGGATCGGTTCAAAGGAGACGCGAGACCATTCAGTGATTTCAGCTCTTTATTGTAGGTGAAAATAGTCTGGGGGAATGCGAGCCGCAGCAGCCCTTCATATAGGGCTGGCTCGCGGCTCGGCGGCCAATGGCAGCGCTTTGAATCTCCCGCGACTGGCACAGCCAATCGCGGTAGATCCCTAGCGCTCCAATCATGGCCGAGTGTTTGACCAATCAGGTCGCTGTCCGTTCGGACCAATCAGTTAAGAGGGTTTGGAGTATGCTAATATTGTACACCCCTCCCCTCTTGGTTTCGCCCATCGGTACGTCGTGATGTAGTCACGTAGGTATGCGGGGCTTCGTACCTGCCTACTTGACTTGCGCGGTTCAGTTCTGGTGTGGTCGTTGACCGGTTCAGATGTCTTCTCTGTCGCTCCGGTTCCTTGGGATGGAACCGCCTGGAACGTTGAGCTGGGCCTTTCTGTGTAGCTCCCTCCCGGTCTACCTGGGCTGGTTGAGCTGTCCTTTCTGTTGTTCCCGCCGGACCTTTCCGGGCTGGTTGAACTGGTTTGGCTGCTCCTTCCAGGTGAGGATTCCGGGGTTTCGTGTTCCATGGGTCCTGCGTCTACAGGTGAGTAGCATCGGTTTATTCGTGGTTTATTTATTGAGGGTGGGGGGTGTTCTGTTTGTGTTAGTTGGTTCCCTTCGGCTCTTTCTTTTTCGTTTGCCGATTCCCTCCCCCCCTTTCTAGTTACCTGCTCTGGTAGTTGGTTGTTGGTGACGGCTATCCTCGATCTTAGTTGGTTAATGTGTCGCTTCCAGCTTTTTCCGTTGCTTGTCTCTAATCTGTATGATATGGGGCTGGTTATCTGGGTGAGTGTTGCTGGTACCCAGAGTGGTTCCCCTGACAGGTTTTTTGCGTATACCGTGTCCCCTATTTTAAATGTCCTGTGTTTGCTTGAGGAACCCGGGGTTTTGTCTGGGTTGTATGTTGGATGCATTCTATCTAGGGTTGACCGCAGTTTCCCACCCATCATCAGTTCTGCTGGGCTTCTCTTTGTGGTTGCGCTAGGTGTGATATGTTGTATGAGCATTTTATTAATTTTGTCCTGTATGTTGGCTGCTTCTATTTTTTGGATGGCCTTTTTAGTGTATTGGACCATGCGTTCTGCTCGTCCATTCACCACTGGATTTGCTGGTGCGGTTAATGCATGGCGTATACCTTGGCCTGCCAGGAATTGCTCGAATGATAGGGTGGTAAATTGAGGCCCGTTATCCGATACTATTACATCTGGCAGGCCATGCGTGGCAAATAGTTTGCTCAGTTTTCTGATTACCGCCTCTGTTGTGGTAGATTTCATGGTGCTTACCTCCAGCCAGTTGGAGTAAGCATCCACTGTGATAAGGTACATGTGTCCCTTGGTTGGCCCCACAAAGTCTATGTGAATCCTAGACCACGGCCCTCTGGGTGTTTCCCATTCTTGGGTTGGGGCTGCGGGGGGGTTAGGTCTGGATTCTTGGCATTGCTTGCATTTGGCCACCCAGGTTCCGATCTGTTTGTCCATTCCTGGCCACCATGCATAGCTTCTTTTCATTTTGACCATCCCTGGGTGCCTCTCATGCAACATCCCCAATACCCTTTCCTGTAATGTTTCCGGGATTACCACTCTGTCCCCCCAAAGTATGCAGCCCTTCTCAGTAAAGAGTTCAGTTTGTCTGTTCCGGAAGGGTCTGAATAGTTTGTCCTTGTCCCCTTCCGGCCATCTTTTCCAACCCAGCTCAAGACTCGCGCCAGCCGCTTGTCTTTATTTGTTTCTCTGGCAATGTCTGGCGCGGTCACGAGTGGGTTGGATATTGTCTCTATTTGGAGTACCTCTGTTGTGGGTGCTGGGTCGTCTTCCCGGTCAGGTAGGGGTGAGCGGCTCAGGGCGTCTGCATGGGCGATGTCCTTGCCGGGTCGGTGTATCAGCTGGTAATTGTATGCTGCTAGGAATTCGGACCACCTAGTCATTCTTGGCGATAGAATGTTCGGTGTGGCCCTGTTTCCCACCAGGATTCCTAGCAGTGGTTTGTGATCCGTGATGATTGTAAAAGTCCTACCGTAAAGGTATTCGTGAAATTTTTTGACGCCGGCGATGACTGCTACAGCCTCTTTGTCGAGCTGGCTATAGTTCCGTTCTGGCTTTGAAAGTGTCCTTGACGAGAAGGCGACGGGTGCTTCCCTCCTGTCTGGTAGCTGGTGGCTGAGGATGGCGCCGATCCCAAATGGTGACGTGTCGCAAGTTACCGTCAGTGGCAGGGTCTCGCTGTACTGGATTAGTACCACGTCGGATGTTAGCAGGTTCTTTGTGTTGTTGAAGGCGCTCTCTTCTCGTGCTCCCCAGGTCCAGGTGGCTGTTTTATCTAATAGCCTATGCAGCGGTTCCACCACAATCGCCTTTTGAGGTAGGAAGACATTGTAAAAGTTTAACAGTCCCAAGAAAGCCTGTAATTCCATTTTGTTTTTGGGTCGAGGTGCTTCCCTTATGGCTCTCAGTTTCTTTTCTGTGGGGTGGATCCCTTGTTTGTCTAGGAGGTACCCTAGAAATTCGACCCTCTCGGCCCGTAGTTGGCACTTCCCCTTTTTGACTTTAAGTCCCGAGTCTCTGAATTTCTTCAGTACCTCCCTCAGTCTGGCTTCTAGTTGTTTTTCATTTTTCGCGGCCACCAAAACATCGTCAAAGTAGGGCACAGCCCCTTCTATTCCCTTGAGGAACNCCACAAATTCTCACAGACCCATCTGGCTTGATGGGGGTGACAATTGGGGTCTCCCACCGGGCATGATCGATTGGTTCCAGCACCCCTTGCACGATGAGCTTATCGAGCTGCTCATCGATCTTGGGCTTGAGTGCAAACGGCACTCGCCTGGGCTTAAGGCAGATTGATGCAATGCTCGGGTCTATGTTAAATGAGATAGGGGACCCCCGGTACTTGCCTAGGCTGTCATCGAAGACTTCCCGGAAATCCCTCATGAGCACCGCTTCCCAGTCTGCCTCTCCGATGTGGTGTATTCCGGTTACTTCGATGCCCAGGGGTGCGAACCACTGTAGTCCCAACAGGCTCGGGCGATCTCGGTCGACGATCGTCAGGGGTAGCACTTCTATGTGGCCCTTGAAGGTGACCTTAAAATGGCCTCTGCCGACTACAGGGATTCGGTTCCCCTGATAGTCTTTGAGGGTTAGTGTTTGGTCTTCCAGTTCATGGCGGCGGATGGTGAGAACCAGGCGCTTAAGTGTGCGCCAGGAGACCATTGAGAGGAAGGACCCTGAGTCCACCTCCATGTTGCATCGCTGGTCTTCTATCCCGACCGTCACGTATACTTTCCTGGCGTCGCTGGTGGAGGAATGGCCAATGACGATGGTCTGATGTGTTTCCTCTCTTTGCCTCGTCTCCTGGAGTCGCCTGTTCCGACCTTCTGGGCTCCAGCGGTTCTCCGTCTGGCAATCGTGGTTCCTGGTGGGAGTGCTTTCTCTCCGTCGGGGGCTGGCGTCTCGTCGTCGCGGGCTGTAGTGTTTTTCATTCCGGCATACTTTGGTGATGTGCCCCCATTTCTTGCAATGCCTGCAAATGGCACTGAGAAAATGGCAGTCCACTCGGGGGTGATCGCCGCTGCAGCTGGCACACTGGAACCTCAACTTACCACCTCGTGGTTCCCGCCGCTCTCGCGCTGATTGGAGGCGGTGGATTTCCTCCTCCTCATCTTCGGTTTCCGAGAAGGAGTTGACTTCGCCGTGGTGTGTGGTTGTGTGGTCTGTCTCTGGTTGTCTCTCGGGGGTCGACGTTGTCTCTCTGGCCACCGCTTGTGGCATGATGCTTGATTGTCGCATCCAAGCCGCTGATTTCTTGGCTGCTTCTGCTGCAGCGGCTTCAGTGAGGGCATCAGCGAGGGCATCAGCAAGGGAGATGTCTCCCTTTGCCATGATGCAGCTCTGGAGGATGGGGTCTCAGAGTCCTAGGACGACACGGTCTCGCAGGGCCTCGTCCAGGTCAGCGAATTCGCACAGGCCACCCAGGTCCCATAGTGCCGCTATGAAGTTGCCCAGCCCCTCGCCCTCGCGTTGATCCCACCTGTAGAAGTCGTGCAGCCAGATAAGGATGGCCACAATGGGGGCGTAGTGGCTTTGCAACAGGGGCTCGAGATCATCCCACTCCATCGCCTTGACATCCTCCAGTTTGGCCAAGGCTTTGGCCATCTTGAATACTGCGGGCCCGTAGTTTGTGAGGAACACGGCTCGTTTCTTGTGGCCATTTGCGTCCTTGAGGTTGCTACTCTTGAGGAACATTTGGAACCTATCAGTATAGGATTCCCAGTCCTCGGTAGCCGGGTTGAAGGGTGCGGGTGGCGAGTTGATGCCGGCCATGCTGCCTGTTCAGCGTGTCGCTCTGCCACGTGCTGGGGTCTCCTCGTTCACGATCCCACCCTCGTCGCCAGAGTTAGATCTGGGGTGGATCAGTTCGAAGGAGACGTGAGACCATTCAGTGATTTCAGCTCTTTATTGTAGGTGAAAATAGTCTGGGGGAATACGAGCCGCGGCAGCCCTTCATATAGGGCTGGCTCGCGGCTCGGCGGCCAATGGCAGCGCTTTGAATCTCCTGCGTCCGGCACAGCCAATCACGGTAGATCCCTAGTGCTCCAATCACGGCTGAATATTTCACCAATCAGGTCGCTGTCCATTCAGACCAATTAGTTAAGAGGGTTTGGAGTATGCTAATATCGTACACCCAGTTTGAACATCTGACTGATGATCCAATAATAATAATGGAAATATAATAAGTTCTGTAAGAAATATCATTTTGCCTGCAAGCAAGAACTGGTGGGACTATAAAATAGATGAAATAATAGAAAATGAAGAAGCTAAAGTGCTATGGGACATTGGAGTTCAAACTGACAAGTGCCTGTCTTCCATGTAACATCCCAGACTCAACAACTTTGACAAGAAAGATAAAAAAAAGTCTGGATAGTGAGTAGGGCAGTACCTGGAGACTGGATAATGAATGTGGCAGTACCTAGAGTAGAAGAGAAGAGTAAGAACTGGAGAAAATAACAAAATACAAAGACCTGCAAATAGAAATAGAACAACTGTGGCAAAAGAAAGCAAAGTATATATGGAGATTCTCAGTCATCCAGGTCATGGTTGTCCCAAAGGTACTTTTTTTTTTGCACTACTCAGGTGAAGCGAATAACACAAATAAACCTCCAGGTGGCCTCAATGACTGTAAAAGAATGGCTAGCCATCTGCAAGGAGTATAAATCCTTCCATTCCCTACTTCTTGGATGAGAAGTGAAACATCTTCAAAGAAAAACCAGAAAGTCCAGTTGCCTCTTGAAAAAAAGCATCTTTGGGAAAGCACAGGTAGTATCAATGGTAGAACAACTGCAGCACCACTTGAACCCCATTGGCATTGACAAAATCATCATCAGTCAATTGTAAAAGGCAGCTTTACTCAGAACAGCTGATGTTCTGTGATGATAACCTTTAATACCATCCAACATCCAAACCTACTTATCTCAAATCTTTGGGAAGGATTTAATAGATGGATAAAAATGTCTGATCCAGTCTGTTCATCTGGCTGACTGTGCACTGAACTAGACACAATATGATAATAATATAATCCCTCATTATTCTAAAAAAGATGCCAATTTTTCTGTTTTTAATCACTGGTTTCCATAAGGTGATCTGGTTTGTTTAGTTTGAAATGTTAAATCCAGCCAGACATTGTGTTTCATAAACTGTGATTTATGGATTGGCATCTTTTGTGAATTTAGCCAATTATGATTTATTTAGGAATCATGCAATGTTTATCCATCAGTAGTATGAACCAGATTTATAGAAATTTTACAGAAATTTCAATCAAGTATAAGTATCTATACACGGGCATACCTATGTGTGTTTGTATACAATCATGCATTCCAGCACATGCACACCCAATACATAAACTGTATAATTTGTATATCTAATCTTTATTAGATATTGAGCTTCTCTTTAATATGCTAAGTTTAGTTCATGATTTTCTTTAACTTTAGTTAAGGAGACATTTTATTATCATGCATATATCTCTGTTTTTAAATTTTATTTTGAAATAAATTGAAATTCCCTGAGGGAAAAAAAACAACAACTTGGAACTCTTTGAACATTAGAATAAAACATCATATTCCGCCTGAAAACACCACACTTCAGTAAGACGTTACCTTTCAAATGAAAGTGAGAATTTTCTGCATTGCAAGATTATGGCTTTCCTGTATTCTGTACAATTTTAAACATGAAAGCTTCGATATCAAAGAAATTTCTTTCAGTCTTTACCAATATAGCATCTTCCCTGTTACAGGAGACATGAAGCTCTTTCCACCTGGAGCCATCATTTAGAGAGCAACAAAGAAGGCAAAGTTGCTTCAAAATAGATAAATAAAATAAATTGTGTGAGCAGGCGAATTACTTGAAACAGACTTCTCTACTGGGAATTCTTCTCCATTACAGCTCCCAAAGAGTTGAGGGCTGGGAAGGTTTTTTCTTAAGATTTGCCTCAATCTTTTTCAAAAATGAGTCCAACATCCCCATCTTGTGGTGAGGATCAAAACTTTAGGTTCACAGCTCACCTGGTGGCAAATTTCCACTGGGAGACAATGTTCCAAATATAACTCCTATATCTGATTCCAGACTGCTTAGTGACAGATCTGTGTTTACAATCTTCATGCTCCAGATTTTCCTGTTCTTACTGAAGCGATTTATTATTATATATTTGTGGACTGTGTAATTAGGCTTGATTGACTGGTTTGCTGATGTTTCATGATAGTTGAGAATGGAAGGCATTGCAATGTTCATCAACCTCTGTCAAACTCTTTTGGCTCTACTGAATGATAGTATTTGGCTTTCTAAGACCACACCTCACAATCTGTTCCTGAAGGCTAATCCTTGATTTAAGTAAATGATTCTGTATACCTCCTTGTAGCTTGAGAAACACCAGCCCAAGATCACAGCTACTTTCCATAATCTCAAACCAATCCCTTACTACTGATTCTTTTTCTAATTCCAAATGTCTATAAATTGCCTTCTTAGTGCCAGGAAGTTCTGAGATCTCAGCCAATCTGAGTTTTTAAGCAAGCAAACCTCCAGCCTCCAATATCATTTTTATGCCTCCGAAGAATTAAAAATAATTAAAGAAAACAGGGAGATAGCTAATGCCTAATCATTGCTTAGAAATATACTTGTCCAGAAAAAGGAGGGGAGGGGAGGGGAGGAAAGGAGAAGGAAGAAAGAAGGAAGTTTGGAAAGATGGAGGTTCACCCCCTGCATCGTACTGTACATTTCTCGGTTCATATCACATGCATTGTTTTCTTACTTTTCTTAATTATTTCCCTCATAAAGTTGCATCTTCCTTGTTTTACATGCATCTGTACAGGTTGTATACATTTGACCAGCATTTGTGTGTGTGTGCGTGTGTGCGTGCGCATGTGTAAGAGGACGGTATAATGTGTGCATGCTGTCTATATTTTCCTGAGCACTTTCAATTTTGGTTCTGTTGTAGTGGCTCTAAACTTAGTTTGGTATTTGAGGGCTAGTCCCAGCTCTGCCTTATGCTGGGGCTAGGGTTAGAGGTAGAGATCAGATCAGGACTGTGAATATCCAGATTACTAGCTCTGTCTTGATTAGTGGGTGTGCTGTCCAGCCAGTATATGGGAATTGGATAGTTAGGTAGCAATTTTGAGCTGTTCCATTAAGGGAATGCATCATGGTAAATGTAGTTAAGGTATCCTGGGAAATGTAGTCCATATCACATGACCACATCTGTAATCCTGATTGGTCACTAAATTGACCCTCGAGGGGTTGGGGGTAGGTTTTCCTCTCTCTTGGCTGAACTCATGGACTTGTGGTAACTCTTCTACTTCTATCGGTACAATATGGGGGGGGCAGGGGAAGGATAGAAGATAAATCATCTTTTTACCTACAAGACAGATATACAAAGGATTGGTCATTAAAGAAGAACTTCATCACAAATGTGAGTTATGAGGATACCTGATGAACCAATAAAAGTACTTTGTTATGGATGTTTTGTGGAGTTATCTATCTGCATCTGTACAGGATACAGAACAGTAAAAAGATGATTTAATTTGAACTCCTGAAGCCCCAAAAGAAGTAGATACATCTGGTGTCTCTTTAAGATGTAGTCCTGAAGCCCATCAGTATAAAGACTATTAATTTGGATTTGTGATAAAGTAAAGTAATATTGAAGCCAGGAGTGAATATGCAATGTTAATCTAAACCTGCATTTCTCATCCTCTCTCTCTCTCTCTCTCCCTCCCTCCCTCCCTCCCTCCCTCCCTCCCTCTCTCTCTCTCTCTCTCTCTCTCAGCATTGGAACTCTCTACATGCTGGTTGGATGGTGGGAGGGGCTGGAATCCCCCCACATGCTAGTAACAAAGAGAACTTTCTAACCACAGAGTTGAAAACCAGTAACCCACCCACCCCCCTCTTCTCTGCTCAACTTGTCTTCCTGCTATTTCAAAGACTCATTCTAACAAGAGGGAAAGCAAACTTCCCATCTTTCAAGGGACAGCCAAGCAGCTTCCTTTATTTCATCTCTCCCTGGGCTAACACAAAAAAACCAATTTAGCAAAGTAGCTTGTGTCCTAGAGTAAAGACAAAGGGTGTGTTTTTCTCTATCTTCGCCAGCATTTGCCATGAGGCCTCCAGCCATTTACAACTAAGGCTGTAAAACTATCTCTGGCCAGTTTTATTGGGACTATAAATCAAAGCTCCAGCAAGTAAGCTATGTGAACAAAGAGCAGTTTCCTTTCCCTCATGAAGCATAGAGTTTATCCATCATATTTCTATGCTAGAAAAATTTAAGTATAACAAAGATACACTGCATATAACCCTTTGAACTGTTGCCCTTGTTTGATGAATTTCTCTTCCATAGAGTAAGGAATAAATACCTCTGGGACCCAACCACCCCTCTCCTAACAGGCAACATCACATCTTGGTAAAGCAGCCTACATTCCCATCTTGTGGTCAAGAAGAAATTTACAGTGAAGTCAAAGAATTCTTACATTTCCCCCCCCTTTTTCCAAGAGTAGGCAGGAAATTCTCACAGTTTCTCCAATTTAACCAGAGTGTTTATCCAATGACAATCCCTTTTTGCAACTATTGTGGACAATATAATCAATTTAATTCAAATGTTCCAAGATTAATGGCAACCGAAAAAGGGCGTAGCAACAGGTCTTCCCGACCCTCTGCTGCCTCCTTGTGAAGCAAGCGACAATAATAGGCATATTTCTGCATTCAGCCCTCTAGTCTTCAGGCTTTGCAATGCAACCTCTAGTGCCCCCTTATGTTGCAAGCTCACAATGCACCCTAGAAGCAGCCATACTGTGTGCTGTGCTAGCATCGCCCAGACTCTGCAGTGCCACCTATGTGTTCAAGTATTAAATTCAGCAGCAATTCTATTTTCTGCTACTTGCTTGCAGTGCACACTAGTACAAAAAAGGGAATTGCATGGAAAACCATTAAATTTTTCCAAAGTCACCCTTTGCCAATTTGAAGCATGGCAACTTCCTCAGCCATGACAGATGTCTCTGATGTACCAGAAGACCTGAATCCTCCACCCACCCTTGTTGTAAATGTGGAGCCTGGTTCCCATACAGGATACAGAACAGTGTGGATAACTGCTACTAAATGATCTGTTCAAAATGATATTTCTATGGAACACATGGTAATTGGCTCCAGCTCCATGGAAATAAGTGAGAATTTTTAAAAAACATAATTATTTCTATGTAGATTAATGAAATACTTCAGTAAAGGATAAAATAATATGTTTATAATTTAAATTTATTCTTAACTAAGTCACAGAATAGTTATTTTTTTACAAAATACATTTTTATTGTCTTTCAAAATATCTCACCAATGTAGACTGTTTTCCATTTCTTCAGAACTTCATTGATATGCTGGTGGATGTATAATGCTTTATCCACACCTTAGCAAATTTGCATACTTCAATCAAGATTAACATCAGCATCCATGACTTTTGCTTCACAACTTCTGCAGCTGGAAAGATATCTTGAGAGTGAACTCCATCACTTCCATGTCATAGTTTTCCTCTGACAGAATCTTCCTTTTCTCCATTTTGCACACACATATATTAGCAGTTTCTAAAGCCCCAACAATAACCGTATATGTGCTACCTATGCATTAACTAAATTTTGGTTTTCATTAAATGTGCCCTGGTATCAATTTACAATTTGCACTAAATTGAATATCAGATTATTTAAACTCACAATAATTGCGATCTTGCTGCAGATGGTCGAAAACAAGTACTACTTTCTGTATCAGTTTGCTGCTAATTAATGGTTGTTCAATTTTTTTAAACCCCAGATTTAGCAGCTTTCTTTATATTTTGGTTCTTGGGCAAATTACTTCTCTTTAGCCTTCATATTTTATCTGTCAATAAGAATTACTCTGTGATATGCCTAGATTGATAGGAGTGGCCATAGCAGAAAAATAGTGTAATAAATTAAAATAATAAAGAAGAATATTTGTAGCTCAGGGCTGAAATGTTTCCTGCAAGAAACAACCAAGCTCAGAAAGCACCAAAGACCCCTCAAATCAAAATAAATCAAAATGATTTTCTGAACAGACAAGGCTCCAACAACAAAACTTTCTGGGAATATCCATGATATCCTCTCTACATTGCAAACATATGGAGCAGGTATATTTCTACCCTCCAATATATACCTTGGTCTTTGTTATTTGGCAAAAATAAGCTCTCTCATTTCTTTAAGCTGACCGAAAACTGACTTTGACCGAAATCATTTGCATCCCAGCTGTCTTCAACTTGATGTCATGCTAAACTGTTAGGTTTCACCTCCTATAATCCCCAGCCATCTGGATGGGGGAGTTGAAATCTACTTAGTAACACTGCCATATTTGAGGGGAATCTGAGCAAGATGTCATGTCAGAATATCTGGCTGCTAATCATCAAAAGTGCCTGAGTGCTCCTCCTTCCTGGAGAACATTTTCTTCCCCACTCCTCCCGTTTCTGCCCCAACCACTCTACCTCACTGTCCCTTGTCTCCTCTCTCTCCCTTTTGCTACCACCAGCAGGCAAACATGGAAAGATATGCTACACTGGCTTTTCAGCTGAAACCATCACACCTAGATTATGGGCCACAAATGCCACAATTGTAATGGAATGTGTGGATGATCTTGGGGGATGAGGGAAAAAGATACTGTCTAGAAAACAATCAGACAAGACAGGGAGATGCACCCAGTGGATAAATAGTCAGAGAAAGAAACTTATTTTTATTTATTTTATTTGGTTTGTCAATTGCTTACAACATAATAGATATAAGTAAAAGCATAGTTATGAAAACATGGATACATATAAGAAAAATAAAAGAAACAATAGGATAGGGATGGTAGGCACGTTGGTGCACTTATGCACGCCCCTTACAGACCACAGAGAAACCACAGAGAAGAAACCACAGAGTCAGGTAAAGTATTCCAGACATTGACCTCTGTGTTGCTGAAGTCGTATTTCCTGCAATCAAGTTTGGTGTGGTTTACCTTGAGTTTGTATCTATTGTGTGCTCTTGTATTGTTATGGTTGAAGCTGAAGTATTCATTGACAGGTAGGACATTGCAATGTATGATTTTATATACTATATTTAGATCGGACTGAAGGCGTTGTAGTTGTAGGTTTTCTTGATCTAGAATTTCAAGTCTGGTGGCATAAGGTATTCTGCAACGAGTAGAGGAATGGAGAAGTCTTCTTATGAAATATTTCTGGACTTTCTCAACTATGTTAATATCAGATACATAACGTGGGTTCCAGACTGATGAGCTGTATTCGAGTATTGGTCTAGCAAATATTTTGTATGCTCTAGTTAGTAGTGTAATATTACCAGAGAAAAAGCTATGTAAGATTAGGTTAACAACTCTTAATGCCTTTTTGGCTATGTAGTTACAGTGGGCTTTAGCACTTAGATCATTAGAGATGAGTACTCCAAATCCTTGACAGAGTTTGGATCATCAACAAGGTCTTGACTATTCAGCTTGTATTTTATTTCCTATTTTTTTTTTTGCCAATATGTAAGACAGAGCATTTATTTATTGTGATTTGAAGTTGCCATTTGTTTGATCATTCTGATACATAGTTGAGGTCTTTTTGAAGGGTAGCAGTATTGCCTGTGGTGTTGAATAGCTTTACATTGTCAGCGAAGCGAACGCAGTTGCTCTTGATATGATCACAGAGGTCATTTATGTAGAGTATGAAAAGAGTTGATCCTAGAATACTGCCTTGGGGGACACCACTGTTAACAGGTGCAGAATTTGACAGGATCCTCCCAATTTTGACCATTTGTTGTCTGTTTGACAGGAATGCTTCTACCCAGTTATGCAGGTGTCCAGAGTTACCATAAGATTTTAGTTTTAGGAGTAGTTTGTTGTGTACCACTGAATCAAAGACTTTACAGAAGTTTATGTAGATTGCGTCTATTGCTTTGCCCTGATCGAGTTGTGTAGTCCATATGTTTTTGCAGTGTAAGAGTTGCACATTGCAGGATAGCTTTTTTCTGAAATCAAATAGTTTATTAAAGAATAGGATGTTTGTTTCAAAGTGGAGGATAATGCATTGGTTAATAATTGATTCCATGACTTTACAGGTGATGCAGCATAAAGAGATTGGTCTGTAATTTTCAACTAGGCTGGGGTCTCCCTTTTTGAAGAGGGGGATGACCGTGGCTCGTGACCATAGTTTTGGCAAGCAGCTGGTCCTGAAAGATTTTTCAAAGATCATGCTTAGAGGTTCGGCTATGGCAGTGGATAGTTTTTTAAGAAGTAGGCACATATTCTGTCTGGTCCAATAGATAGAGATGGTTTTAGATTGCGTAGTGCTTTTTCAACATTGTCTCCTGTAAAATCGATATGTATCATTGTATCATTGTAGTTGTCTGTGATTCGACTAGGAAATATTGGGCATGATCCATTGCTGTTTACAAATACTGAGCCAAAGAATGTGTTAGAGGTTGGCTTTAATAGTGTCATCGTTGCAGTCTTTACCATCAGGTCCTTTCAGGGGTAGGATGGACCTTGAGTCTTTTAGTTTGTTGTTTACAAAATTGTAGAAAGCGCGGGTGGAATTGGTGCATAGAAGGTTTTCCTCTTGTTTAATATGATAATTGGTGCATTCAGTCTTTATCTGGTGGCATAAATTTTGTATCAGCTTTTGAAGTTGGCAACGTGACCAAATTTATTTTTCTGCCAAAGTGATCTCTTTTTGGATTGAAGCTTTCTTATTGTTATGGGTAATCTGTTTTTTCTGGTTTTTGGAGTTGTTATTGGTACATATAGTTTGATGACTCTTTTGACTTCAAGTAAAAATATATTGTAATGGTCTTCAACAGTATTGCATCCAGTGAATAGAAATTGCCAATCAAGGAATGAGAGATCGTTGTCTATAAGATCATAGTTGCCTTTTTTGAAGTTATAATTTGTGGTGTGTTCACAGACTGACAGCAGTCCTCACTCTGGTCCGCCGCTTGCATGGGAGCGCCGCCTGCTCCCATTGGTTGATGCCGTTTGACAGCCGGCTATAAAAGGAGCTGTCAAACGGCATCAGCTGTCACCGCCAGCTGACTGCCAGTTAGCCTTGGCAGCCGCGGCGACCCTTTATTCACTCGAATAAAGCCTGTTAAACGTTGAGCCTATGTCTATCTCAATCTCTACCGCCGCTCCACAACACTGGTGATGAGGGCGGGATGTGATAAGAGACAAAGAGACAACCAGGCAAAGACAGCTGAGCACAGTCACTGTCAAAAAGAGCCGAAGCCGCTGAGAGCTGAATAACGTCATCGCCGCTGACGCTCTCCATGAGCGCAAAGTTCAAACTCCCCAGCTGAGGAGTCAGATGCCACCTGACTCTTCGAGACTATCAGGGAAAGACCATTCCAGTCCTGGGTAAAGGCAAGTTCCTAATTCAATTCCAGAACTTTAGAGGTCACTTGCCTCTGGTGGTTGTAGATGGTGCCCTTCCCAGCTTGCTTGGGCTAGATTGGTTCCCTGCTCTGGGCCTTAATGTAACTGGTATTCACTCTGTGTGAATACTGAGGTAGACACTCTCTTCAGGGACTACGCTGATGTTTTTCGTAATGAGTTGGGATGTTATTCTGGTACCCCTATCTCATTTGATGTAAGCTCACAAGCCACCCCCATTCGTTTAAAACCTCGCAGAGTCACTTTTGCCATTCGCCCTAAATTGGATTCAGAACTAGGTAAGCTAATTAAGCAAGGGGTGCTAGAGCAAGTAGATTTTGCAAAATGGGAAACACCCATAGTCATCCCCCTTAAAAAAGATGGCAGCGTGCGAATCTGCGCAGACTATAAAACATCCCTCAATCATTTCCCCCAAATTAGTGCATACCCAGTCCCCATAATCCAACACCTGTTGCACTCCTTTGAGCCAGGCACAATTTTCATGAAGCTAGATATGTCCCAAGCATATCAGCAGTTTCCTGTAGACAATCATACTGCTGACTTGCAAACAATAGTTACCCACAGGAGCGCTTTTAGGTGTAAGCGTTTACAATTTGGAGTTAGTGTGGCCCCAGGCATCTTTCAGTCCCTGATGGAGAGGATTCTCCAAGGACTCCCAGGGGTAGTCCCATACTTTGATGACATTTTGGTCTCTGCCACCAACAAAACACAATTATTACTTAGTATTAGGTCAGTTCTTGACCGTTTTAGGCAGCATGGGTTAAAACTAAAAAAAGACAAGTGCACCATTGCCACTAAGCAAGTGGACTTCCTAGGTTATCGAATTGACGCCTCTGGAATTCATCCTATAGAAACAAAAGTTAGGGCCATCCATGAGGCATCTACTCCCTCTAACAAAACGGAACTACAACCCTTTTTAGGACTTCTGAACTTCTACACAGCTTTTCTTCCACACAAGGCTTCTATAGCTGAACCTTTGCATAGACTTTTAGATAAGAAAGCCCCCTGGCACTGGGGACAAAGAGAAGCCAATGCTTTCCAAGCGGTCAAATCCCTGCTAACTTCAAATGCAGTACTAGTCCAGTTTAACCAACAACTTCCCCTGGTTTTAGCTGCAGATGCGTCCCCCTTTGGCATAGGGGCAGTACTCAGCCATAGGCTGCCAAATGGCTCCGAGGCCCTAATTGCCTTCTTTTCAAGAACATTCTCTGCAGCAGAAAGGAACTATAGTCAAATTGATAAGGAAGCCTTAGCAGCAGTTGCTGCTGTGAAAAAAATTCCACAAATTCCTTTAAGGTCATTACTTTGAGCTTATAACAGATCACAAACCACTTTTAGGCCTTTTAGCAGGAGACAAGCAAACCCCACAGGTGCTATCCCCGAGGATGGCCAGATGGACCCTGTTCCTGGCCGCCTACTCACATAAGCTGGTACATCGCCCGGGGAAGAACCTGTGCCATGCAGATGCCCTCAGCAGGTGCCCCCTGCCAACACCAGTAGAAGACCCCGCGCCCATCCATGCCATTTTTGATTGCAACGAACTCAACCTGCCAGTCTCAGCCGAGGATATTGCTGCCCACTCCAGAAGGGACAAGGTAATCTCCCAAGTCCTGGACTGGGTGGGGAGGGGGTGGCCTGAAATTCAGTACACCCCTGAATTCATGCCATTTAAGACCCGCAGGCAAGAGTTATCTTCACTACAGGGTTGCTTACTATGGGGGACAAGAATGGTCATCCCCACTACACTCCAAGAGGCAATCTTAAAAGCCCTGCACGAAGGCCACCCTGGCATTGTGAGGATGAAGGCTCTGGCCCGCAGCTATGTGTGGTGGCCAGGCCTGGATGCCTGGATCTCCAGCTGGGTAAGCATGTGCCAGTACTGCCAGGCAACTAGATCAGCACCTCCAACAGCTGTCCCAACCCAATGAGAGGATGCTGGGGCCCCTTGGTCTCAGCTGCATGTTGACCTGGCTGGCCCTGTGCATGGGTGGACCTTTTTAGTCATAGTAGACTTGTTCTCTAAATGGATTGATGTGGCCTTGCTTCCCTCCACAACTACGCTGGCTGTCACAAGAGCCCTGACCAGGCTGTTCATTACGCATGGCCTCCCTGACACCCTGATATCGGATAATGGCCCCCAGTTTACCTCTTGTGAATTCAGGGTTTTTGCAGCCAACCTGGGCATCAGACACGCCCTCACAGCCCCTTTTCACCCTGCAAGCAATGGGATGGCTGAGAGGGCTGTTAGGTCTGTAAAGGAAGCCTTGGCAAGATTTGGCCAAGCAGATTGGCACTCCAAACTATCCACCTACTTGCTCACCCAGCATTCAACTCCATGCACTACTACCAACAAGTCCCCTGCAGAACTATTGATGGGCAGACGCCTTAGGACCACACTGGACAGGTTGTACCCCCACTATGCCCCTGGCACCCCTCTAGGCTCTGACAGCCATGCCAGGGAATTTGCCCTGCAGGACCTGGTTTATGCCAGGAACTATGCAGGGCACCCTCTATGGATGCCAGGGCAAACAGTTTCCATTACAGGAGGATGGTCGAGTATGGCGCCGGCACATCGACCAGTTAAGAAGGCGTTGGGAAAGAGCTGCTGTTGACTCCCAGGGACCGCCAGACACTCCAGTCTACCAGCCGCCTGCTGAAGCCTACCTGCTGGATGCCCCGGTCTACCAGCCGTACGCTGAAGCCAACCCACTGAGCGAACCCAGTGGCCACGAACGGTTCCTTCCCAGACGACCCGGTCTACCTGCCAAGTCCCGAGCCGTCCCCGCAGCGAACCGATCAGAGGGACCTACCTGGTCAGCAGCCGGACACTCGGACAAGGGCTTCGGAAGACCAGCGACAAGCTCCAGGCGACACCCGGAGAGCATAGGACTCCTTACCAGCCGGCAAGCCCCTTGGACTACGGCGATCTGGCCGCGAGCGAAGGCGGCCAACCCGGCTGCAGGACTACGCATGCTCCTGGCCGGGGAAAGGAGTGCTGTGTTCACAGACTGACAGTAGTCCTCACTCTGGTCCGCCGCCTGTGTGGGAGCGCCGACCACTCCCATTGGTTGACGCCGTTTGACAGCCGGCTATAAAAGGAGCTGTCAAACGGCATCAGCTGTCCCCATCAGCTGACTGCCAGTTAGACTCGGCAGCTGCGGCAACCCTTTATTCACTCGAATAAATCCTGTTAAACATTGAGCCTGTGTCTATCTCAATCTCTACTGCCGCTCCACAACAATTGGGGATCACATCATTGTGTTGATTTTTGTGTGGATGTATGTTGAGACAAAAGTCAATCATGCTGTGGTCACTGTTGGAAAAGAGTTCTTTAATTTGTATTCCATAAATTGAATTCAAACTATTGCAGAAGATGAGATCGAGGCAGTTGTTAAGTCTAGTACTGTTGGTTACTAGTTGTTCCAGTCACAGGTTTGTTACAGTATTATAGAAAGTTGCATGTATGGGTTCAGTTTTACATTTGTTTAGGGTCCAGTTAATGTGAGGTAGATTGAAGTCACCAAGAAAGATAAAAATGTGTGGGCAGGATGTTGCCCATGTTAGTAGTGAATTTAGCTTGTTTACATGTTCGATGTCATAATCAGGAGCTATGTAACATAGTAAGAATCGAAATGTGATATTTAAGGACAGTTCACAGATGATGGTCTCAGGAAGAGCAAGCTCTTGGGGAACTTGGATGTTTTTTTAGATGTAAGGACTTTTTGTAGAAGATAGCAAAACCACCTCCTCTACGGATTTCACAATCTGATTGGTAAACATGATGGTCTCTTACTGTGGTAATGGAGTCAGGGAGAGATGCATTTAGCCATGTTTCACAGACAAATATGATGTCGAATTTAGCCATTTTTAGTAAAAGGAGAAATTCAGGTATTTTATTCACAAGGCTTCTTGCATTGAGCAGCTTGCATTTTAGGCCAGTTGTAGTTGGAACTGAGGTAGTTAGGGGCGTGCATGCCTAGTTTTGAGTGATGGTGGGTTGGATGAGTTAGGGTTGGATGTGGAGTTGTGGGTTGTGTGACTTACTTTTGATACAATCAGTGCGGTAGTCAATGTAGAGATCCTTCTCTCCATTGTCTAGATTTCTTTTGAGTTCCTTGTGGAGTTCACGGGAGCAGATTCTTTGTAGTATGGATGTCTGGTCTTATTTCTTTTCTTTTTTTAAATTTTATTGGTTTTTAAAAACAAATATAAACAAACAAAACATAAAAACATCAAGCTATCTTCCATATGTGTACATA
>BHEV01009468.1:0-10688 GCA_004319985.1 Emydocephalus ijimae | reverse complement strand
GCCGAGGGAGCATGACGTGCCTGCTCCTCTATTGGCCCTTAGGACTTGACCTTCATAGTCAACTCCCTAGCTCAGCGGTCCTCCACCTTCTGCCTTATGGGAGGGAGAGGAAGAGGAGACGGGTTCCATATGGCCGAGTGCTGTATGCCCTTCATGCAAGGGCTGTATGCCCTTCATGCAAGCCACAGCTGAACTCGCACCCTGCTCGCCCAAATGGGACGTGCCTGCCATTTCTGCAGCTCAGTTCCAAACAAGCAATTGCCCAGAACTGGCCCATAGCCCTTGGGGTTTGGGGACACCTACTCCACCACATGCTGAAGGTCACCAAGGCATGGTTACTCACCAAGATTATCAGGGTCTCCTTCTCGGGCCAGGTGCGCAAAACAGCAGTTAATTCAACTTCCTTTTCTGGACCAGGAATCCCCAGAAGGCAGGGCTGCGCATGCTCATAGTTAGGGGAAAGGGGTGTGGTGTCCCTGACTAACTGCAGTCTTCAGTCTGGTCCGCATTCCTGGCGGGAGCACCGACTGTTCCCATTGGTTGATGCCGTTTGACAGCCGGCTATAAAAGGAGCTGTCAAACGGCATCAGCTGCTGCCGCCAGCTGGCTGCCAGCCCAGCCTGGCAGCCACGGCAACCTGTTATGCTTCAAATAAAGCAATGTTAGCCTTTAGATCCGTGTCTGCCTCGTGTGTCCGCCTGCAACTCAACAGGCCCCACACTTCTCCGCCCACCCCTCCCTTCCCCATCCAGCCAGTCCCTATTGTACATGCGTGACATCGCTGACTGACATTCCCACTCCCACTCACTCCTTAAGATGTTTCCCCCCCAATGACCAGCTGTTTGGATGATCAGCTGTGTTGGGATTCCATTCGCTGTCTTACTGTTTCACCCAGGAAACTTCCCTGAGGCCCAGGAGGGAAACAGGGGTTCAGGGAGGGTGGGGGGAAGCTGTGCCCCCTCTGTTCCATTTTTGCCTTCCTGGGTCCCAGGGAAGCCTCTGGGAGCAAAAACAACCCTCCAGGAGGCTTCTCTGAACCTGGAAGGCCCAAAAACAGAATGTGGGAGGGTGCTGTGGCCCCCAGGCTCCATTTTTTGCCTTCCTGGGTCCCAGGGAAGCCTTCTGGGACCCAGGAGGCTTTGCTCAGGTCCAGGAGGCAAAAGTGAAGGGAGTAGTGCTGCAAAAAAAGAGAAGAAGCTATGCCTACCCAATCACATGGCCATACCCATCTAGCCATGCCCACAGAACCAACTGTTAAAAAATTTGAACCCCATCCCTGGCTATTTGATATTTTGTAACCTTCAATTGTGGGAACTGGTACATCATAGAGAAACAAATTATCTCAAATTGGCTAACTGAGACAATGAATTCAATATGTGGGATCCATTAAAGGAAAATTGAAATTTGGCAAACTTATGGCCACTTTAGAATCATCACTACTATCCTGGCTTTATGGGTAACAGTCCCATCCACACCTGTCTTCAGTTTATAAATCCATTTACATGCTGTGGCATGTTCACCTGGTGGTAATCTGACATTTTCATATACTTCCAACCTTTTTAATGATTCCAGTTCCTTATCCATTGCTTCCTGCCAAGCAGCCCGATCCCTAGCAATTCTCCAGTTGTTGTGTTCACTACATTGTTTAAAACATGGTTACTACATATTATGACCTCACCCCACAGTGTTTCAGGCAAACCTGAATCAGATAACATAGTGCAAGCCATGGCTAGTAATATTTGCCCTCTTCATTCTACAAATGAGTTATGTTGTGGTCTGTAAGGCGCAGAACATTTGTGCTTGACACCAGCCAATTTCAACATAGTTTGGAATCTCATGTTAATAAACTCAGTCCCATTATCAGTAACTAAAGTAATTACTTTACTCCTCATTTTTCTCTCAGCAAATCTTAGCCAGTTAAAAAAATGTTGGAATATTTCTGTTTTGTTTTTCATGAGATAGCAGAAACTGTACCGTGTGTAATGGTCCATTATGCTCAAAACATAGCAGGTATCTCCCAAACTAGTTTTTTTTAGGAGCAATTATGTCAGTAAACACAACCTCTAAAGATTCTTTGGTCTTAAACCCATTTAGTCTGTTTGCTGGAGTAACCTTGCTTTTCTCTTTGCTACAGGTATTACAGTTTAAATACTTGCTATAGGGTTTCAATTTTACTCCCTCTGACAATTCAACAGTTTGTCTCAACATTTTGAAATTAATGTGCTCTAGACATCTATGCAGTAAATGTATACATTTATCATGTGGCTTAACATTGTTATAAACTGAATTAGCCATCTTCAACTGGTCATCATGTATCACATATAAATCATTCTCTAAAGTAGCAGTAACACTTTTACCCTCTTTCTCTATTATACAGTTATCTCCCCTAAAGGTTACTACATAACCAATATTAACTAAAACCCTTACTGATAACAAATTAAATTTCAGTTTAGGTACATATAACATAGTTAAATGCTCATTTACACAAGAACAATATGCAGTACCTTCACCAGATGCTTTCATCTTTCATCCATTTGCCAATGATACATGTTGCTTACTCGTAGACATCGTTACAAATGTCTCTCTATTTCTAGTAATGCACTGCGATGCTCCACTATCAACAACCCACAAATCATGGTTTACAGTTGAATTGCTAGACATAGCTAAACTAACATTCTTCTTAGCCTTCTGCTGATTACCAGTATTCTGTTGTTTTCCCTTCTTACAGAATCTAGGTATATGTCCCCTAGCCCCATAAGAAAAACATTTCCTAACAGTATAGGCAGTTGAACACAAATCCTCTTCTTGTGGTTGTTCCTTCCTCAGTTGGTCCCTAGCCAGCCGTCTTCTTGCCTCCTCTAACAATTGTCCGGTTATGTCAGTCAATGTCAGTTCATTTCTGGTCAGGACTTCCAGTGAAGATACATAATAATCATAATTTTCATCCAATGAGGAAAGAATGATGTAAACCTGATGCAGCTCTGAAAATATCAGTTCCTTTTCATGTAGCTCTTGAAAAGTTATTTTTATGAAGTTCAAATAAGCTACCTTATCTCCACCATTCAGAAGACGTCCTCTAGACAGTTTACGAGTAAGATGTATGTGTGCACCTACACTGTCTCGAACATAAATCCTCTTCAAATTCTCCCAACACTTAGCAGCAGATACTTCTCCATGAATATGAACTAGATGCTGGTCAGTCAGTGTTAGTCCAATTATACAAAGAGCTCATTTGTTGTTCTGTTTAAAGTCAGCTAACTTCTTGGCATCATCCTCATCATCTGGATCCCAAGCATTTACATCCAGTGGATCTTGAACTGTATTCCATAACCCTTCTCTTTGCAGAAGAAGACTGCACTTCATAGACCAGGAAACATAGTTTGTTCCATCCAACCGGGTTAGCAGTGATAGACTTGTTGTCGGGTCTTGTGCCTCCTTTACCAGGACAGTAACCCACAATTAAACAGTAAACAGCTGTCTGTATATGTTACTGTGTATTCCCACCAACTCTCAGTTATCTGAGCCTGGTATGGCCTGGGCCCATAACCAGTGTTGAGGTAATTCCCTGTTAGGAGAATGAGTGCAACCAGGGAAACATAGTGAGAGTAATGTTGAATAACACACACACACATCACACAGCTACACTGTATAGTAAAATGTAGGTTTTACTTCCAGTAAATGGTTAAGCAAAGTCCAAACACAGTCCAAGTCATTCATGGTTAAAGCAGTCAGTTTTCAGTCCAGGGATAATCCAAAAACAAAGTTCAGTATCATAAACAGTTTAGCAACAGACTTACATCAATTCCAGGAAGAATTATGATCAGCAACAGTCAATAGGGAAAAAATTCAGGAACCAAAAACAGAAACACTCTCAGCAACAACAGAACAGAACAACCCAGGTTTCTGGGTCCATCTTTTGGCCATTTGAGGAACCACACCCAATTACCATTTTAGCATTCCCTTAAAGAGACAGTATTAAAATGTCTATCCTGGTTTATATATTTTCCAACCCAACTGTTAGGTGACTTACATTCCTAACAGTTCTTCTAAGGGTTGTGATGGGATATAAAACAGTCCAAATCTATATTATATGTTGAAAGATGTATCATGGGTTGTCTAGTATAATAATAGGGATGAGTATCTGAAAACAATTGTTACATTTTAAGGACAATTTTTGTTTAGAATTAAAACAATTAGTCCTGCACAATTGAAATTTGAAGTGGCATTTTTCCACTATGTTTCAATGTAGATAGGTGAAGTTCAACTATTTCAAAATCTGTATTTCCCCCAAAATAAGATCTGTTTTAAAAGGTCAAAAAAGGCACCAGGTCTTATGTTTGGAAGGGGGATTGTTAGGTCCTGAGCATGGGCGCAAGGAAAGGAGATGAGACATCGAATGGTGACTTCAACTCTTTATTGTAAAATAAGAACAGAGCAAATACTTGGGCAGCAGCAGCTCTTTTATAGAGCTGGCTGCTTTCAAAACAACCAATGATTTGAGTTTACCGCTTTCACAAGTGTCCAATCAGAGGGGCCTGTTAACAGCCAATCAGACTGGCCAGAAATGACCAATCACAACTCGCTGTTCGCGGGCCAATATGAAGTGCAGGATTACAAGCCTGCTGTAAAGTAAAGCTGTTTAGGGTTGTACCACTGCATTGGCTTAGTCCATAACACCCCTCCCCCCTAGGTTCCGTCTGAGGGGTGGGGTGACATATTCTCGTAAATAGGCAGGTCGCTTCACCTGTCTGCTTGACTTGCGCTGTTCCACCAGTTTCTGTCCTGGCTCTGGTTCCGGTGGGCTGCTAGCTGGGTTGGATGGTGAAAACTGTGGCCCTGGGCTGTTTTCCCTGCTTACGCCAGTGCTGTCTTCCGGGTTCCCTGGATCTATTTCCATCACAGTGCTGTCACGCGGCGAGGCCACTCCCTGGCTCAGTTCTCCTTCTTATAGTGATTATCCCCTGGTTGGTCATGTAGACTGTTGGGTTTTGATTGTTATTTCTTCTTTGGCCTCCTCAATGTTCCTTCCCCCCCCCAGCTAGAGATTCCAGGGCTGAGATAGGACTAGGTGCTAATCTGG
This sequence comes from Emydocephalus ijimae, assembly GCA_004319985.1. Lineage (NCBI taxonomy): Eukaryota > Metazoa > Chordata > Lepidosauria > Squamata > Elapidae > Emydocephalus > Emydocephalus ijimae. The sequence continues at coordinate 5,608 of BHEV01009468.1, read as the reverse complement.
AACGGAGTTGGTCTATGTGGCGCTTCCACATCTTACCATCTGCAGTTTGTAGGCGATAGGATCGGGGTCCTGTAAGTTGTGTTATGGTAGCGGGGACCCAGAATGGGTCGCCCGAGAAGTTTTTTGCAAACACGAGGTCACCTTCCTGGAATGCCCGACACTTACTGATGGATCCTGGGGATTGTTCAGGCATGTAGTTTGGGTGGAGGCAATCGAGATGCGAGTGAAGTTTCCAGCCCATCAGGAGTTCAGCTGGGGTTTTGTTCATGGTACTGTTTGGGGTTATGTGCTGGAGGAGAAGCATCCGGTTTATTTTGTCGTCAATGTCACCGTGGTCCATTTTGTGTAAAGTCTTTTTTACAAATTGAACCATTCGCTCAGCCCTACCATTGGCCACAGGGTAAGCTGGTGATGTTAAGGCATGGCAGATGTCCCGATCTGCCAGGTACTGTTCGAATGGCAGGGCAGTGAATTGGGGGCCATTATCGGAGACCAGGACATCCGGCAATCCGTGGGTAGTGAATAGCTTATTGAGCTTTTTAGTGACCGCCTTTGTGGTGGTGCTTTTCATCTTGTGGACCTTGAGCAAGTTAGAATAGGCATCCACTGTTAGGAGGAAAGTGTGTCCTCTTGTGGGTCCCGCAAAATCAATGTGGATAAGGGGCCAAGGACCTCGAGGTGTTTCCCACTGAGTTGGGGGAGTTTTTGGAGGAGTTGAGCGAGTCTCCTGGCATTTGCTGCACTTTGCTACCCAGGTCTCTATCTGTTTGTCTAACCCAGGCCACCATGCGTAACTCCTGGCCAATGCCTTCATCCACAAGATGCCTGGATGTCCATCGTGCAACATTTTTAATACCCTATGTTGCAATTTCTCCGGGATTACAACTCTGTCTCCCCACACGATGCAGCCCTTTTGGGAGAATAGCTCTGTTTGTCGATTCCTAAAGGGCTTGAACATGTCATTGGTTGCGCTGACCAGCCAACCCCGTTCCACCCAGCTGAGGACTCGTGCCAAAACAGGGTCCTTTTTTGTTTCTAAGGCAATGTCTCGAATGGTCAGTGGTGGCGATTTAAGGGTTTTGATTTGCAATATGGCTAAGGTTGGAGCTGGGTCCTCTATGACGTCTGGTAGTGGAGAGCGGCTCAAAGCATCAGCGTGGGGAATGGCTTTCCCTCGGCGGTGTTGCAATTGGTAATCGTAGGCGGCTAAAAATTCTGACCAACGTGTCATTCTTGGTGATAAGATATGGGGAGTTGGTTTGTTTCCCGCCAAAATACCAAGTAGCGGCTTGTGGTCTGTAATTATGGCAAAGGGTCTCCCATACACATAATCATGGAAACATTTAATTGAGGATACAATAGCGAGAGCCTCTTTATCAAGTTGACTATAGTTCCTTTTGGTCTTAGACAAAGTTCTCAAAAAGAACGCAATAGGTGCCTCATTCCCATTTGGTAGGACATGGCTTAAAATGGCTCCCACTCCAAATGGTGAGGGTCACAGGAAACCGTCAAGGGAAGAGTCTCATTGTATTGCATTAATACAGCATCGGAGGTTCAGAGGTCTTTTACTTGTTGGAATGCCCTTTCTTCACGCCGTCCCCAGACCCTGGAAGCCTTTTTGTTGAGAAGTCTATGTAGGGGCTTGACTACGGTCGCATTCTGGGGCAAGAAGATGTTATAAAAGTTAATGAGTCCCAGGAAGGCTTGGAGGTCTGTCTTATTCCTAGGTCTCGGGGCGTTTTTGATTGCGGTTAGTTTTTTTTTGGTGGGGTGGATTCCCTGTCTGTCGAGAAGGTATCCCAGGAACTTCACTCTCTCCGTACAAAGTTGACACTCATCTCTTTTTATTTTCAGACCAGTGTCTTTAAATTTCTGAAGAACTTTTCTGAGTCGTTGTACTAATAACTCTTTAGTGGGGGCAGCTATTAGGACGTCGTCAAAATAAGGCACGACGCCTTTTATGCCTTGTAATAGTCTCTCCATTAAACTTTGGAAAATGCCAGGTGCCACGCTTACTCCAAATTGGAGTCTATTGCACTTGAAGGCACCTCTATGTGTAACTATTGTCTGGGCTTTTGCAGTTGTCGCGTCTACAGGTAGTTGCTGGTACGCCTGAGCTAAGTCCAATTTTGTAAATATTTTTCCTCCACCCAGGGAATGCAGAAGGTGTTGGACCACTGGTACTGGGTAAGCGCTCTGTTGAAGAGCATGATTTAGGGTGGCCCAGTAATCCCCACAAATTCTTAATGAACCATCTGGCTTCATGGGTGTTACTATTGGAGTTTCCCATAGGGCATGGTCAATCGGTTTCAATATGCCCTGGGCTATCAGTTTATCTAGCTGCTCGTCGATTTTCGGCTTTAGGGCAAAAGGCACCCGACAAGGCTTAAGCCGAATGGGAGCTACATCGGGGCTGAGATTAAATGATATAGAGGTCCCCTTGTACTTGCCTAATGTTCCTGTGAACACGTCCTGGAATTCCTGGATGAGAGCCTCTTCCCAGTCATCGCTTCTGGTTTGGTGTATGCCGGCTAGTTCAATCCCAAGTGGGGCGAATCACTGTAACCCTAACAAACTGGGTCGGTCATGATCGACGACAGTCAGGGGAAGCGTCCCGGTGTGGTCCTTGAAGGATACTTGGACGTGGCTGGAACCAACAACTGGAATTCTGTTTCCCTGGTAGTCTTTTAGGATGATTCATTGAGTGCTGAGGTCCTGGCGGCAGATGACAGGGATCAGCTGTTTGAGAGTTTTCCAGGATACCATCGATAGGGGTGATCCCGAATCGACTTCCATCACGCACGGTCGATTCTCAATAGTAACCTTTACGCGGATCTTTCTTGCATCAAATGATGAAGCGTGGCTGATAATAATGGTTTGGTGGGCCTCTTCTTGTCTCATTGAAGAGGCAGGTGCTTGATTTCTGTTGTAGTAGTGGTTGTTCCATTGGTGGTTCAGACGGTCCCAATTCTCAGGAGGTTTGCCTGTCTCCCGATGGAGGTTGTTCTCCCTTCGGCTGGGACTGGACTCTCGCTTGCTTCTGCAGACCTTTGTGATGTGGCCTCTTTTCCCACAGGTACGGCAGAGTGCATCGAGGAATTTTCAGTCTGATCGCGGGTGGTTTGCCCCGCAACCAGCGCATTGGCGTGGACGTCTCTGGTTTCTTTGCTCTTGTTCTGAGCGGAGCTGGTTGACCTCCTCTTCCTCACTGTCTGAGGATGACTCGAGGTCTTCATGGTGGGTGGTGATAGCGTGCTTGTCAGTGGTGAGTGGGATCTTGTTCACGAGTTGGTGAAGTGGTGCGTTCGCTCAGCGCATTCGAATGACTGACTTCCTGGTTGCTTCTGAGGCAGTAGCGTCGGAGATAACATCTGCAAGGCTGATGTCTCCTTTCGCCATAAGTTTACTCTGCACTTGTGGTGCATTTAATCCCAGAACTATACGGTCTCTCAGGGCTTCCTCGAGGTTTGCAAAACCACAAAGGCCTCCTAGGTTCCGGAGGTTGGCTACAAAATCCCAAATGCTCTCGTCCTTCCGTTGGTCCCTCTGGTAAAACTCGTGTCTTCATATCAGTGTAGATACTGCGGGTGCGTAATGGGCCCGGAGGATTGGGGCGAGGTTATCCCAATCCATGGTCTTCACTTCCGCCGGTTTTGCCAGTGCTTTAGCCATTTTGAAAATGGCGGGTCCGCAATGATTCAGGAACACCACTCGTTTCTTGCCAGGCGTAGCATCTTTTAAATTGTTGGTCTCTAGGAACATCTGGAAGCGATCTATATATGAGTCCCAGTCTTCGGTTGCTGGGTCGAATGGAGCGGGTAGTATGGCACCGCTGGTCATCTTGCCATTTGTTGCTTGCACTCTTCAGCCACGTGCTCTGTCTTGTTCATTGCATACTTAGTCAGCTTTATCGTCTCCGAATCCCACCCTCGTCACCAGTGTTAAGTCCTGAGCATGGGCGCAAGGAACGGAGACGAGACATCGAACGGTGACTTCAACTCTTTATTGTAAAATAAGAACAGAGCAAATACTTGGGCAGCAGCAGCTCTTTTATAGAGCTGGCTGCTGTCAAAACAACCAATGATTTGAGTTTACCGCTTTCACAAGCATCAATCAGAGGGGCCCGTTAACAGCAAATCAGACTGGCCAGAAACAACCAATCACGACTCGCTATTCGCGGGCCAATGAGAAGTGCAGGATTACAAGCCTGCTGTAAAGTAAAGCTGTTTATGGTTGTACCGCTGCATTGGCTTAGTCCATAACATTTTGTAACATTGGTTCTTTAGTGAGAAACACAAGACAAATGTTATGGTATATAAAATGCAACTGCGATGTATCCAAGAAGGACAACAGAAAGGGAATCCACTTTTTTTCTCTGAATAGTGCCATTATTTGAATCGAGAAAAATTACAAAAGGAAGTATGCAGGTATTCAAAGTTCCAAATCTTTTTAACAAGCAACGTCCAGCAAATGAAAGGGAAATAAGAAATCATTCCTACTTTATTATATTTAACTATGTGTATTCTTTTTACTCCTGGATCCTATTATTTTTTTTAGAATTGGTCTTTACTAGTCAGATAATACAAAATTAATAATACAATGACATATAAGCATTACTAGGGTTTATATTATAATAATTGGCTGCAATAATCACCAAATCACTATCTTTCACTGATGAAATCTCAACTAGCCCATAAGCATTGTGCCAGTGTTGCAGTATTAATTCTTATAATTCAATGAAATTACCTAGCTAAGCTAAAAGTAAGGACCACAATCATTTTAATATTATTCTTACTGTAAAGTGGAACAATTGAAACTCCGTACAGGAAATGGGGCATATACTAACATTGAACAGAATTTAACTTTCAACTATACAAAACATTAGGGATACCAGGATTAGCTGGAATTTTTAACTTTTTAAGTAATTGAATAATACCAAGTTGTATTTTTAATATATATTTTGACCTTTTAAGCTGAGAAAAAAATGAAGTAGCTTGAAGGATGAGCTAGGAAAATCAAGCTTGTGGGCTAAAATGTTACATGCCATTGCTAATGGTGACATGATTACTAATTTGGAAAATACTTAAGGGTGAATTTCTGAACTGGGATTCTGCCAATCTGGAAAAAAAAACATTGAGATCTGGCCATAATATTTTAAACCAATAGTTAAACTAGTGTGATGTAATGATGTATTTTATTGTGCTTGCGTTCTCAAATGTCAAAGTAAATTATTAATGTCATTCTTATTGTTAACAGTGTTTATTGTATTCTACCATTATTAAAACAGATACTTATGTTGAATTATACTTATTTTACAAAAGTATTAGAAACCACTAATGGAAAACAATTCAACTGAGCATGGATAGGTATTACTAAGGATGACCTTATGACAATAAGAGTGCTGAAATATGCTTTTGCCACTGGTCTTATTTAAAGTTAACCAATAAGTGCACGTAGGAGAGACTAGGATCTATTTGCAAGGCTGGTTTAATAAAGTCACTTATATATACTTGGTGCTGTTGTTGATTGTTAAGTTTGGAGCATGGGTGCAAAGAATGGAGACGAGCCGGTGAAACGGTGAACTTCAACTCTTTATTTACATGGTGTG
>BHEV01009465.1:0-13787 GCA_004319985.1 Emydocephalus ijimae | reverse complement strand
CTTTTTATCTAATAACCGGTGTAACGGTTCAGCAACAGTTGCTTTGTGCGGTAAAAATACATTATAGAAATTGATGAGGCCTAAGAAGGCCTGGAGATCGGCCTTGTTGCATGGCCTGGGAGCATTTTTGATCATTTACTTTCGGTAGGATGAATGCCCTGGCTATCAATCTGGTACCCTAGAAACTCAACACTCTCAGTATACAATTTACATTTTTTTTTTTAACCTTAAGTCCAGCCTCTTGGAATTTTTTAGAACGCATTTTAAACGGTCCTGTAAGATTTTTTTTGTAGGGGCTGCAATTAATACATCATCAAAATAAGGGACCACACCCTTAATTCCTTGTAATAACCTTTCCATAAGGCTCTGGAAGATCCCCGGGGCTACACTAACTCTGAATTGCAGCCGGGTACATTTAAAGGCACCCCGGTGCGTTACAATAGTTTGGGCCTGTGCCATTTTTTCATCCACTGGTAATTGTTGATAAGCTTGAGCTAAATCCAATTTAGCGAAAACCTTCCTGCCCCCAGGGAATGGAGGAGGTGCTGTACCACCGGAACTGGATACGCGTTCTGCTGTAGGGCGTGGTTCAAAGTGGCCCGGTAGTCCCCACAAATTCGGATTGACCCGTCTGGCTTAATGGGTGTTACAATAGGGGTTTCCCATGGAGAGTGATCGATGGGTTTCAACACCCCTTGAGCAATTAACTTGTCGAGTTGTTCGTCGATTTTCGATTTTAGGGCGAACGGAACTCGATGGGGCTTCAAGCAAATGGGAGCTACTTTTGGATCTAGGCTGAATGAGATCGGGGTCCCCTTATACTCGCCTAAGCTGTCTGCGAAGACGTCACTGAACTCAGAGATAAGGTCTTCCTCCCAATCACAACCACCGACTCGGTTCACGCCGGCCACTTCAATGCCGAGTGGCGCGAACCATTGGAGGCCTAGTAGGCTAGGCCTATCTCTATCGATGACCGTTAGAGGTAAGTACGCTGTGTGCTTCTTGAAGGAGACTCGGACTCGGCAGGACCCGACGACGGGGATTCGATTCCCCTGGTAGTCCTTGAGGATGAGGCGTTGGAATTGGAGATCTTGGCGTTGAATTGTGGGGATGAGTTGCTTGAGTGTCTTCCAAGACACCATCGAGAGGGACAATCCCGAGTCTACTTCCATGTGGCATGGCTGGTTCTCGATGGTCACCGTGACTCGGATTTTCTTAGTGTCCAAGGTTGAAGCATGATCGATAGTGATAGGATGGTGAGCCTCTTCTCTCTGCAAGGCTGGATTTCTGTAGGAGTGGTTTACTGGCGTTCGCCTTACAGGACGGTTTCCTGTCGATTGGCGATAGTTAGCCCCTTTTGAGGCCTGGCTGAGTCCTGGCAAGCTGCGGCAGACCCGCCCGATGTGGCCTCGTTTCCCGCACTCATGGCAAAGTGCATCGCGGAATTTGCATTCGGACCTGGCATGGTTGGCTCCACAGCCAGTGCAAGGGCATAGGGGCTTTGGACGATGGTCCCGGTCAGACCGCAATTGGTGGACCCCTTCTTCGTCCCTGTCTGACGACGAAGAGAGGTCCTCATGGTGCGTGGTTGCAGGCTGCCCTTCTGAGCTGGCAGAAATGTCGCTGGCCGGTGGCGGTACCGGAGTGCGGGTTCGGCGAAGTTGTGCAGCCGATTTCCTGGTTGCTTCTGCTGCAGTAGCATTGGCGATGGCATCAGCAAGGCTGATGTCGCCTTTCGCCATCAGCTTGCTTTGTAAACCTAGTGCATCTAGTCCTAGAACTATTCGATCTCTCAGTGCCTCTTCTAAATCGGTGAACCTGCAGAGGCCCCCTAAATTTCGGAGGTCCGCCACGAAATTAGCCACGCTTTCCCCTTTTTGTTGGTTCCTCTGATAAAACTCGTGGCGTCTCACGAGCGTAGGCATGGTTGGCGCGTAGTGGTCTCTCAGGATGGGTTCGAGGTCGTCCCAGCTCATAGCCTTCACTTCTCAAGATTTGGCCAGTGCTTTAGCCATTTTAAATATGGCTGGGCCACAATGCATTAGGAACAACGCCCTTTTCTTTGCTGGCGTGGCGTCCTTTAAGTTGTTCGTCTCAAGAAACATTTGGAAGCGATCCATGTAGGATTCCCAGTCCTCTTGGTTTGGATCGAACGGAGCAGGTAGTACGATGCCGCCGGACATGGTTCTGTTGTTGGCGTCGTCTGTCACGTGCTCGGTGTTTCTTCCTGGCTTCTTCGGTTTAGATGTCTCCACATCCCATCCTCGTCGCCAGTGTTAAGTATTGAGCATGGGTTAGAATAAATGGAGACAAGCCTCTGAATGGTGAACTTCAGCTCTTTATTTGCATAGTGACTTCTCCCTTTAACAACAGTGAACTCTGCCTTATGTAGGCAACCCTTGTAAGATTTAACCAATAACGAGCTAGGAACGCTAGCTCTTGCAACCAATAAGAATTCTCTGTTAAGGGCCAATCGGATTCCTCAGAACTGGCCAATCCGGTCTGGCCGCCTAACAGCCAATCAGAAGTGCAGGGCCAGAACCCTGCACTTTACCTCAAGCTCATACTTTATTAACCATATTGCATACACAACAATTTCAATGAACCATAGCAACAATGTAAAGGATTTTCCACTCATATTTGTTCTGCCTGCTGTCTTTAAATCTATAATCCAAGTTTCTTTCTCTTTTCTTTTTTAAATCTTATTTTGCACCCAGAAAAACAGAACTGTATTTTTGCTGTTTTTGTCCTTCTCCAGAATTACCTGCTGATATCAGGGGTGGGCATGGTGGGCGTGGCCAAGTCGGCCTCCTGCACCATGGTGGGGGCAGGTTGTCCTCCCCAGGCTCCAGAGGCTTTTCTCAAGCCTCCAGGAGGGCGAAAATGGCCTCCCCAGGCTCTAGAGGCTCTCTGGAAGCCGAAATGGGCCCATTTCTAACCTTTCTGAACTTCCTGGAGCCTCCGCACGCTCCCTGCACTTACCTGCATCCAAAATGGGCCAGGTGGGAACTCCTGGGAGGGGTGGGATGGAGTGGGTGGGGCCAGCCAGGAGTGGGATTTGGGGGTTCCCTGAACTGTACAGAATCTTAGCTAGGGGCTCTTCCGAACCCCTGCGAACCCCCAGCATCCCAACTCTGGCTGATATCCAGCCCAAGAATCATCACACATCAAAACTACATTGAGAGAAAAAAAGAGTTCATTTAATCTTTTAAATGTTTTTTTTTCTTCTCAAGCCCTCCACAAAGAAATGGAGGATAAAAATTGTAGCCAGGCTTTGTCCTGGCCCACTGATAAAAGTTTCCTTTCCTTTTGGTCCCTTTAGGGGATTTCTACCTTCCACCCAACCCAAATTTCCTGACATGTTAAAACCTTTAAAAAACAAAAACAAATCAGAGGCACCATCTAGTTAACTGTGCCTGATCTTGGGAACTAAGCAGAATTGGCCATGCATGATATTTGGATGAGGGAATCATTAGGAAGTCTCAAGACTATTAGCTGGACTGGGAATTGAAAAACAGCCACCCATTGTCAAGAAGGCCGCATGATTGAATTGTCTAAAAAGACATTCAGAAGCAGATCAATGGAGCTGCCCAAGCAGAGCCCACCACTGTTAACTGGCATTAGTGGCATCAGGGCAGGGAGATTCAAAGAAGTCAAGATGGTGGCTGTGATTATCATTTGACATTCCTTCACCCCATCCCCCCACTCTGTAGACATCCTGCAGGGACAGTTTCCTTAAATCACAGTGGGACCTAATAAGGTTACACCTAAACAAAGTGATCTTGCTTGCAAAGAGAAAGAAGGCCCAATGCAGAAGATGCATTGAGTGCGAATACTTGTGGTCCTCTTTCCACATACAAACATCTCTACACACAGACTCCATTTTATGCCAGTTGGGGATGATACATAATCCTTGGGGATTATGCAAGACTCTCTAAATCAGGGGTCCCCAACCACCAGGCCCCGGACTGGTACCGGTCCGTGGATCATTTTCTACCGGGCTGCCAGTTTGCTGGGCGCCGCCATCTTGTTTCGACAAGAAAGTGCTTCCGGGTGAGCTTTTCTGGTTGGAAAGCGACATTTGGGTCCTGAAGGAATCCTTGAGCCTTAGTTTCATCGAAGGGGGGGGCGGCTTCGAATGAAGAGCCGTCCCGATGGCGGAGGAGATTAAGAAAGCACAAAAAAGGTACAAAGGAGGAGTTGAAGATGGCGGGGAGAAGCGGGGGACAGCTGGCTGGCCGGTCGCTCGGCCCGCCTTGCCTTGTCATGTGTGCTGATGCCGGTACCGGGCCACGGATCATTTTGTGATGCTGGTACCGGGCCATGGCACAAAAAAGGTTGGGGGCCACTGCTCTAAATGATTGCTATAACTGGGTATATACAGTCTGATGAAAATAAGGACTAGGGGTGACAGGATATCAGTGTTCCAATATCTCAGAGCTGCCACAAAGAAGAGGGAGTCAAGTTATTCTCCAAAGTACCTGAAGGCCAGATAAAGAATAACAGATGGAAACTAATCAAGGAGAGAAGCAACCTAGATCTAAGGAAAAATTTCCTGACAGTTAGAACAATTGATTAGTGGAACAATTTGCCTCCAGAAGTTGTGAATGCTCCAACACTGGGAGCTTTTAAGAAGAGATTGCATAACCATTTGTCTGAAGTGGTGTAGGGTTTCCTGCCTAAGCAGGGGGTTGGACTAGAAGACCTCCAAGGTCCCTTCCAACTCTGTTATTCTATTTTTGAAACCTTGAGAATCCACATGAAAACCTGTACATCAGGATTCACTGATTATCTTTAGCAGTTCTCGTCAGGTTGGCATTATTACAATGAGCAAACTCCATGGAGCCATTTTTAAAATAACTAAGGATTTAGTGTGATCTATAAAAATTGTTGTCATATAACATAAAGTCAAATATCCAGAAACATAATAATTAGTATTACCATTTCAGGGGCTTGGGACCTTGTTTTTTTTCTGGATTCAATTGGTGTATAAAAATGTTGGATTTTCAACATTTATGTTAATATTTATACTGGTTTATCAAAACATTTTGGATTATAAACTTCTATTTTTTTTCTTTTTTATGCAATCATCCACATCATGTTTAACTGAGTTATTAAAAAAAATAGCTAATTGCCCATAGGAGGCTATTGAAGCTTTACTATTTCATTTTAGAAACATCAGTCAACAAAAACTTAATTTAGGCAAATCTTTCAAATCATTTAACAGAACTGGACAATTTATGCCGCCACTTTAGGTCATCTGTTTTCTTTCTTTTCCACTTACTGAAATTGAAATCTCCATTCAGTTAAGTGCTTCGCAGAAGACAAATGTGTCCATTGGGTTTGGTACTTGTCTTTGAAAGTTTAAAAATCCTTGGCCTTTTTTTTTTCATTCCCTAAATCACAGTCATATGTCTTTATATCTTGGAGTGGTTTCTAACATCTTATTAAGAATGGAATTACTTGAAACTTCTTTGAGAGTCTCGCTACATATATCTCCAAAGAGTGTGGGAGTGGTAGAAACATTTAGTAAAGCAAGCCGCAGGAAGACTAGTACAAACTCATTTCACATGTTTCTTGTCCACATTTGTTATATTCCTTGAGAACAATTGAGGGGAAAAGGACTGAAATGCAGTAGATATTTGAGACAGAAATCTATTCTGTAAAACAATTTTTTTATTATTTGCACATGTCCATTATTATCTGTATGTCTTGCCCCATAGGAACACCAGAATTTAGATCTGGTGCTAAAGTATTACTACTTTATTACCAGGAACAATTGAATTCTCTGTGGGTGAGGTCTATTGAATTGTGCAAGTAGTTCTATTGGCCCTTCTTTGATTTTGGAATGAAAAGTGGGTTTGGAGTTGCTTTTTGGCCACTGATAGTCCTACTGAAATTAAGTGTCAATTAAGAAGAAAGGGTCTAAACTACATCAGATTGCAAAATGGAACATAATGGACATCCAGAAATTAATGATTGTTGATGAACATTCCAATCTGGATTGAATCACAGAGAATAGATTGGACCAGGGAATAACACTCTTGCAGCAGAAACCAGAAAAGGCCTCTTGGGATTAGAAAATGTGGGTCAGAAAGATGAAATGGTTGTCTTGTCATCTGCTGACCTAAGATTCCATACCCAAATCCTATAGGATACTCCAAAATAAATGTTTATTAAAGAAAGCTCTCTTCTTGAGCTAGCCAGGATAATCTTGGGACAGATTGCGAAGTATCCCATTTTACTAGGCTGGAAGATGGTATTATAACTGCTGTTATGCTTGCTGGCATCCATAGAGTTTAGATCAGAGGTGTCAAACTCATATTGTCACAGTGGCATCACATGACGTATCGTGACTTTTCCCCCCTTTGCTAAACTGGGCATGGCCAGTGTGTGATGCATCTGGCCCATGGGCTGTGAGTTTGACACTCCTGGTTTAGATGAATGGACTCTGCAAGTATGGAGAAACTAATTAAAAATAATTTTACTCAGAATGTTAAGCAATTAAATTGGTCTCCTTATAACCTCTACTGGCATATCTGTCAAAACTTTGGTTGGTCTGAACCTGCTACAATATCTCCTAAAAATAATACTAACTCCTTTGGTGTTTGAGTTGCTGAAGTTCATGTTGCCAAGGACCCAAAGGTTGGTCACATGATTACAAGGTGGGGAGTGGGCAGGGCTACCCAACAGTTGGAATTTTGAATCAGGGTCATAAATAGCCCCAAGCAGAACTGGTATTCAACAGGTTCTGACCAGTTTTGGAGAACCAGTAGCGGAAATTTTGAGTAGTTCAGAGAACCGATGGTAACCTTCCCCCAGGAGTGGGGAGGGAATGGAGATTTTACAGTATCCTTCCCCTACCACGCCAAGCCACACCCACCAAGCCACGCCCACCAAGCCACACCACACCCACCAAGCTATGCCCACAGAACTGGTAGTAAAAAAAATTGAATCCCACCACTGAACTGGAACCTCCTTATTTAGTTAGTTAATTTCATTTCTATGTCTTCCCAGTCATACACAATTCTGGGCAAGTTCCTAGGTCATATTTTGCAACCTTTGACAACTTTTAGATATCTAGAATTCAACTTCCAGAATTTCTCAGCCAGCATAAGTACAAACTTATTATCTGTCTCTCCCCCCCCCCCCAAAAAAAAAGAGCTCTGGGTTGCTTTTCTATTGATGGTAATCAAAGTATCTAAGACCAAAACAATACAATTGATTAAAAAAAAACCCTGAACTATAATACAATCTGTGAATCTCATAATTATCTTGCAGTAACAAGTTTGAAGGGTGAATGCTCTCTGAGAATGTAAGCATTGCAACTTTCAAACTTCTCTTTGGGCTGGCTTTTCATGTAGTTAAGAATTTAATATAGTTTTACTTAATAGAAAATAGTTAAAATACTAAATTGTATTTGTCTGAGAAAGTCTAGCCATTCATGGGGTTTGTTTGTTTCAAGTTCTCTAGATAAAAAGAAAAGCTTCATAGCACTACAATCCAACATATGTCTATTCAGAGTAATCTCACTGACCTTAGTGAGGGTTATTTAACTGCTTAAGTAGGTACATAATTGCAGGCTATATACAACTGTCAGTCTTTTGTCCACACACTTCAAATCCACTTACTCTCAAGTAATCTTGCACGCTTCCTACAGTCTTTGAGACATCCTCATGGAGAACAGTGTTTTTAAGTGAATGGTTCCTATTTGTTGATGCAGATCAATATATTTAGCAATGTCCAACATTTGGGATTTTCAATGTTTAGCCCAATGATTGATATTTCTCAGTCAAGAAACCTAATATGGCTACTTCAAGATTTTTTTAAAAAGGTACTGAAGTAAGCGAGTACTATTTAAAGGATTCAGGTTTGGTTGATTGCTTATGTATTAGACGCAAAAACATGTAAGGTAGGCTTTTTTTTAAGTGCTAAAGCTTTGATCAGTGTAGATAATGGATGAGGTAGTTCCCCTCCAAAATGAATACAAATAAAACATTGTTTTGTTGGAAGCTGATGCAGAGCTTTGTAGGTCTATCCTAAAAGAAAGTTTTTAAAAAAGTAATTAGTAAATGCTAGGATTTCCCCTCCCTCAAAATCTTTAAAAATAAGAAAAATATCATGCCACGATCAATTTCTGTATTTGATTAATCTCCAGAGAATTGTTTGGAAGCTTATTTTAATACTTTCATCATCCCTGAGGATTTAATACTAGTGTAACTTTCCAATAACTAGCAGATTTAGTGTTTCAGTTCCCAACTTCTGGCTTAGACCCTTGAGAAGATTTCTTCTTCCTTGAACTAACAGTATCAAGAACAAGTTGTACTAAAATACATAAGGTAAAATTTAAAAAGTGAAAGGAACAAATTTTAGAAACAAGCAAGGAATTGAAAAAAAAAGGAGGGGGGTGTAGTAACATAAAGAGAAAGACACACATAAAGGCAGAGGGAACTAAGCCTTTCACAATAGGAGCTGGCCGAAATAACCACGGTTTCTTCTTTGAGTCATGAGAATAGCTATTTTTTTCCTTAAAAGCTTAAAGAGCTATTAAGATGGGCAAATCACTGGTAAAACAGCTGGAAATGTAAATAGCAATTTCAACAGTTCATTGCTTCTGAATCCAAATGTGGAATGCACAGATCTACTTCAAAAAAGCCCCTCTGGTTTTATTATACTGAGTGGGGAGACTCTTTTCTCAGTGGACCTGAATGGAGACCATGTGCTTTATTTAGCAAATCCACTTTTTTTTTTTTGCAAATGAGCAGACGGATCTCTAATTTTCACGCCATTCTCCCTTAGAGACCTCCTTCAATTGCACCATTCTTTCATTATCTGGAACTAATGAAGTGCTCGGCAGCCTTTAGCTCTGTAAAGAACCTATTGCTCCAGGAATACTTTGCTTAAATAAAACATGTTTCGTTGGCCAACTTCAAAACAACATTCTTATAAAGGACAAGGAAAAGAGAGAGACAAGGGAGCAATGACATGGAGAAGCAATGCAAAATTGCTAGATGCAAATAAAAGGATGACAGTGAGTGCTATGTATAATAGCACATATTGAAAAGCAGAAATGCTCAGCAAAGAGAAATGTTGGCTCTTTCTTTGAAAATTAAAATGTCTCATAAATATCCAGTTTGTAAAAACAGAGTGGGGAGATGGATTAGGTGGGTAGTGTAACTAAATATTATTTATGTATGGCTGGTTGGCAAGTTTATACCAATTGCAATATCCATTGTTTTATATAGTTTGAGGCATTTCATATTAATAATACTTGATTTCATGAGTGATTGCTTTATTCCTGGTTAACCTTTTCTTCTCCAATTTCTCACAGATGCAACTCTGTGTTAATATATCATACTGAATTTGTTGGAATCACAGCATTTTAGTATTATTAGCAGGAGTGATTGATGGAATAGAAGCATTTTAACATTTCACACTGAGCGCTGGCTATTTTTCTTCTTTCTTAATGGAAGTGTCATAATGATCCTCCTCTTTCCATTGCCCACAAATCTAAAATTATTATTTTTTAATTAGTCACAATATATTTTCTTCTCCAGAATCTTGAAGATCTCCGCACTAGATAAATAATATTCCTGCATGATCTATAAAACTTTTCAAGTTTTAAATTATAATTCACATGATAAAATTCTTATGTAAGACAAGCCCACTGGTGAGAAACAATCAGTAAAGCTGGAACAATGGAGAGAAAGAGAAATCTCTGCTTTTCATTTTTTATTAGCTTTCATGTTCTCCTGGGCTTCTTATATTTCTTTTATTTAGTCCTGCATTTTAATTTGTAGCACATTGTATCTTGGCCTTAGCAACTGAAATCACATTTATCATCTTGATTATCCAGAGCTGGCAACAAGATGTCTGTTTGGCTAACTCCCAGTAAAAACTAGAAGAAATTATAATGTCTGCCTTTGTAAAACAATTGATATTTTTGGAACCAGCTGTAACTGTGTTGTTTTCAGCAAAATAATTTTTTTAGCATACCATTTTTTGAAGAAAAAAAATTCCTACATTCTGTCACATTTACTGCTGTAAAAAAGGATAAAAATATCTGTGAAAGACAACCATGTTTCAAGAGATGCAAGTTCTGAAATTTCAAGAATTTCCTTTGTTAAGAATATAATTCGGCCTTAATTAGCAGCTACTGTATTTTAATAATTACCATCTTTCTCTTGAACAATGCCAGAAATGAAAAAGCAAGGAAATGTGGAAAGGGCCTTACTGTTACATTTATATTACACCCACAGACATGCATATATGAACTCATTTTGATGCTGTGATCTGTTTTGAACATCCAAGAATTCGATCTGATTTCTTGTAGCTTGAATTCTCTCTCTAGCAAAAACAGCACACGTGATACTTGAGCAAACTCGAACTTGACTCTGATGCAGACTTTTTAGATGTACCGTTTTCATTCCTGGAAGAAAGGAAATTAGGAATGAAATCTCCAAAACCATTACAACTTTTTTTACGGGGGAGGGGGGGAAGTGGACATAAGTGGCTCAAGGAACCATAACTGATTAGAATTAGATTGATCTGAAGGTGCAGAATATTTCATGCTTTAATGTAGAAATGTACAAATGTTCCATTCATTCTAAGATTACACCTGGATTTCTCCTCATGGATGTATTTCAGGGGTGGCAGACTCAAGACCGGCAGGCTGGATCCATCCCATGGGGTGCTTCAATCTGGACCATGGGATCGCCCTGGAAACAGCAAAGGACTGGAACGCAGTGCCTCTGCCAGTGAAAAGGATGTTGAGCTAACCACGCCCATAAATATTTTCACATGCGCAGGGGGCGTGGGGGTGTGTGCATTGCCTTCTGGATGCTGGCACAAGAGCCCCAAAAAGTTAATCACCACTGTGCTACACCATCATCAATATAGACCTGATTCCTGATTTGGACCATTCATTTCACAGAATGTGGAGTAATTTACTTTATTTTAAATAAAAAGAATATTACAAATTTCACTCCTAATTGCCCATTTTTTTATCCTTCATAATAAATAGGAATTCATTGATCAATATCAATCTTTAGTATTTCCCTGATTTTCACAGGACATTTGGTTGCACTGATTTTCTTTAAAAAATCTGAAAAATAATTTGTATATGTTGGGGTTGCTAAATGCCAATAAATATCAACAGCTTTTAAGAGAAGTTTGGTGTCAGAGAGGCCATATATGCCATGTGTGTTGTGAAAGGCTGAGCATACAAAAAAAATAAAAGACACTTGGTGGATGTGAAAATAACACAGCATCAATGGTAGAGTGGAATGGATGGGTGGGAGAGTAACATTAAATTGGAAGAGAGCAGAACACCGAGGAATGGAGAAAGGAACCTAAGACACATATTTTGCTCAGAATAATTTCCTTCATCCTGGCTGCATCACTGAGTGATGAGTCCAATACCCTTGTTGCAAACTTTAAAAGTAAAAACAACAACAACCCAATGTAAACTCTTTTCAAATGCAGCATCAGAAACATACCTTATTGATAAATTGTGGGTATTTGCTTAAAAGAAGACAGTCACTGGTAGATTTCAGGGTATCAACCATGCTATAGATAGAAATGATCTTTCAAATTCAGTCCTTTAAAAATTTATCGCAAATTTCATTTATATCTCTGATGGTGATTGCAAGGAAGTTCAATAAAATAGATTATACTGTAAAATTGCTGAAATGTCAAAATAGACACTACTTATAATTTCCGTGGCAATGAGCAGTCCATGAAGCTTAAAGCTAACTGTATTTCACTGTATGCTTACTGTAGCCCCAATATATAATTTAACACTTCAAATGCATTTGTGGCTTGTTAACTTGTTCTTACAAGCCTTATTTTGTCTATGCCTGCGCCTTACTTAGGTGAAAAGAATAGAATGGCAATGTAATCTAAATGTTTCCAAATAAAAATTACCATTTTTCTACATGTCTGATTAGAAGTCCCTTTATAACTTGCACCAGATATCATACTTTTCTTCATAATTTGAATGAAGATGATTAAAAAGTAGATCCTATTTACTTTACGTGAACATTCATTTATACTAAAGAAGATAATTCCATTGCCCTAATACAACTCTGACACAAATCAATGTTGTTAGAGCAATGACAGTGCTTCGCCATTTTGCAATCACAGCTTGAAGAGGTATAAACCATAGTAGCTACACAGGATCCAGTTCCTCACCCTTCACAGAGATAAATCTGGAACACAGTCATGCAGGCAACGTAGTTCGAGACAAAACTGAAACTTCAGATTGATAGATAATAAAGTGAATCCACAGAAAAATAAAGAGAGATTTAGTGAGATAAGAAATATACTGCAACATGCTCAACAAAACAAGCAAGGCAACTCAGAGGTATTGGTCAATTGGAATTATGGGAAGCATTATTGGAGAAAAATATATTCCCCAAAGATGGAAACAAATCTCTCCTAAAGAGGTTAAAAAGGTTAATAGACTTATGTATTGACATGGATGTGCTAATTAACAATAGATATATGCATCATTTTAAAAGTATGATACTTTTAAACAGAAATACAACTCCACCATCATAAATAGATTATCTGGTTTCCTACTATATTTTCTCCGAAAGTCTTAAACAGTGTTGGATTATCTCAGATTTCTGTTCTCTTTTCTTTTCAGCTTGGCTGAAACTTTTTTTTTTCAATCTGCCTTTTAACGGGATCATTGAAAGAGTTGTCAGAAAAAGGCAAGAGATAGATAGGAGTAGAGGAATGAAGTAAAACTGAGAAGAAAGAGAAGCTGGAAAAATACTTGGAAAAGAGAGAACAAACAAGAGAACAAATCTCTCAGGCATGTTTTTGTCTTCCTTTTCAAAGTTCTCATTCACATCCTTAGGTCTGCATCCCTTAGAACAAGGATCTCCAAATTGGGCGATTTTAAGACTTGTGGACTTCAGCTCGCAGAATTCCCCAGCCAACCTCTGAGATCAATCTAGCTAATGCAGGAAGAGAAACTAATAAACGGCAGATTGGACTGTACACCAACATGATTCCGCCTTTATCCTGAGCACCCACCTTCAGATGCATATATTCAAATGGGTGAGTAAATATGCATTAAATAATACAGATCAAATAATTCAATAATTATTAAATAATAATCATTAAAAACAATGCATTAAATAATTAAATTAAATTAAATAATGCATGAAATAATACAGTCAAGGCTATGGTTTTCCCAGTTGCAATGTATAGCTGTGAAAGTTGCACCATAAGAAAGGCTGAGCGCCGAAGAATTTAGGCCTTTGAACTCTGGTGCTAGAGAAGACTCCTGCGAGTCCCTTGGACGACAGGGTGATCAAACTCGTCAGTCCTAGAAGAGATCAACCCTGACTGATCTTTAGAAGGTCAGATCCTGAAGATTAAACTCAAATACTTTGGCCACCTCATGAGAAGGAAGGACTCGCTGAAGAAGAGCCGAATGCTGAGAACAGTTGAGGGTGAAAGAAGGGGACAACAGACAATGAGGTGGCTGGATGGAGTCACTGAAGCAGTCGGCGTGAGCTTAAATGGACTCCAGAATATAGTAGATGACAGGAAGGCCTGGAGGAACATTGTCCATGGGGTCGCAATGAGTCAGACATGACTTCACAATTCAACAACAAAAAATATAGATCTGCGAGGGCTTCCGGTTTGTCGGCTTCGCCAGCGGCAGGGTTCTGCGATCCTGCACGATCCCCGCTGCGCTAGCCGTTTTGGTGCCTCCGATCCGGACGGGTTTGGAGGCTAAGGCTGCCCCGCAGAGGCAGCCGAAGATAGGG